>PVJN01009669.1:0-60321 GCA_004026805.1 Lasiurus borealis | reverse complement strand
TTTTTACGTGTTCATACGGCAGTTAAAGAGTATTCCAGGTCCCCTCCCACACCCTCCCCAAAAGGCATGGTCCCTAGCCAAGGCCCACATGGCTTCTCTTTGCTTTAAGTGCTCCTCATATTATCTTGACCTTAAAGTTTACAGGGTAAAGGAAACATTTATGGAACAGTTAAGACCTGTTAGAACATAACGACTTGCCTCATTATCACACTCTACAAATCTCCACTTTACAGAGTTCACTTCCCCGTCTGCTTTCAGCTTGTGTTTGGCCTGCAAATACTCTTACTGGTGTTCACATATGGAAACAGGCGGAACGTCTCATTCCTTCCATCAAATGTGCCAAAAATAAGAATCTTTGAGAACTCATAAAGTAATTTAGCACCACATTAATAAAAGAAGCACAGCCTTGACTTATTTCTGTACCTACGTGTTTGAATTAGTAATAGGATATTTTTTAGCTGTCTGTTCAGATATTTAATCTGCTTAATAAATAAACAGCTCCTACAAATCAACAATCTAAAATTAAAAATTAAAAAAAAAAAACCCACTAAGGACTATTAGGAAATTTACAAAATTCTAAAGTGTCATTCAAATGACTAGGGAGTATTTGGAAAATATTCAGGTTTATTAGCAAGGAAGAAACAATTTAGAATAGGAACTGTATTGAGCTTTTTATATATGTAAAGTTAACAAAGGTTAAAACTCTTAATAAGGGTGTTGGAGTATTGCAGAGGTGGTCACTTTCAATACTGTGGGAAAGAAGTCGAATTTTTTAAAAAAAGTTTTTATTGATTTCAGAGAGAGGAAGCAAGAGGGAGAGGGAGAGGGAGAGGAACAGGGAGAAGGAGAGGGAGAGGGAGAAGGAAATAGAAACATCAATCGGCTGCCTCTTGTACAACGGCTACTGGAGATCGAGCCGGGCATGTGCCCTGTCCTGGAATGGAACCTGAAATCTCCTGGTACACGAGACCAAGCCGAACAAACTGAGCCACAGGGGTTTTGAGAGAAATGCAATTCAGTATTTCAGTCCTGAGGTTTAATCTGGGGACTTCTATCCAAAGTTTTCAAAAACATTTGTAGGATTTTCAAATCTAGGAAATATCTTAAGGGGATGTTTAAAGATATAGCCACATTTTTATGTTCAGTGCTGTATTATTTCTCTGAGGAAAAACTAGAACTTAAAAAATATGTAATAATTGAGTTAAATTATGATCATCTAAAGCATACAATACTATGTAGTTCACAAAAATGTAAACTAAAATAAATGTAAGAAGTTGAAAATTTCAAACTCTTTCAACTTTCAAGTTGTTTCTCTTTTAAAACTTTCCAAGTTACCCATTAAAATTTAAATGAAAACTAAAGCAATAGTGAAGGATTATCTGCCTTTTTATTGAGTCATAAGATATTTTGTTTTGCCCTGGCCTGGTGGCTTAGTTGTTTGGAACATCACCTGTATACCTACAGGTTGTGGTTTCAATTCCCAGTCAGGGAACATTTCTTGGTTGCATGTTTGATCCCCTTTTGGGGTGTATATGGGAGTCAACTGACGGATGTTTGTCTCTCATTGATATTTCTCTCACTCTCTCTCCCCACTTTCCTCTCTCTCTCAAATAAATAAAAACATATCCTCTGGTGAGGATTAAAAATGGTTTTTATCAATGAATGATTATAAAACTGTATATAAATTTAAACTTGATGCATATTTTTCAAAATTTTTATTAAATTATATCACATATTTTTATAAAAATAGAACAATTTTTAATTCTAGCAAAGAATGTCCTTTGGAGGCCAGAGAAGGGATTGGTATCATGCTTTATGCAAATTATTTCTAGTCCTGCAAACATACAAATTTAAGAGTGATTTGAATGCTTTGGTATTGGCTGCCATGTGTACCTCTTATAACATCTGACAATCCGTAAGTACCTCTCAAATCATGAATTGGAGCACAAGAAAATGGATACTCTGTACTTTTGGGACATAATACTTCATCATACAAGATTCTTTCGGATTCGGTCTATCTGGGAGAAAGGATTTGACAAGTTAATTAATTTGCCTTTTCTGTTATCTAACAGCTTACAATACTCAAATTCTCCTAGCACCCAGAAACATTGTCTGTTACTGATGCTGGGAGCGGCACACCCCTAACCGTCAGGGCATTCAGATACGGCAGTCTTTTGTTTCAAGGACACGGATGGGAGATGTAGAGTCGCAATCTTCTGGGCCCTGATGACTTTGAGATGTGGGAGTGGATGTTTAGGGTCACACATCACACCATCACAATGTTCAGAAGCACAACTCAAGGGCTGGGAGGCACCCATGTGTTTTCTGATAAATTTATTCTGTTGAGGTTTGACATATGGTGTTTCCCAAAGTTGGGGACTAGGGCAGGAGCCCATCTTCCCCAGGTCTAGGTAATGCGGCATTCATTCCAACGCTCATGCAGCCATTCAACAAATTGTGGCATTCAGTGTTTCTAGACACTGTGTAGGCATTAGGTATGTAGCAATGAATGGAATTGACCCCTCTTTGGAGCATATGTCCTAAGGATGTGCAGAGAGATTGGACAATGAGTTGGGATCAGCTTGAGGAAGACTTTAAATACCTAATTTAGGAATTTTAAAGAGTTTATGGGTAATTAGTGTGTTTTCTTTCTTTCTTTTTTTTTTTTTTCTGAATAAGGAATTGGCCATTTGGAGAAGTAGAATTTTAACAAGTTTTTTTCTACTAGGATTGTGTGGAGTCATTATTACATTAATAATGGGAATAAAACATTAATTGAATACTTTCAAAGCTTATAATTAAACCATATCAATTTTAGGCCAGTTGAAAAGGCACTTTAAAAACATATAATACGGGCCCATCCTTTTCCTTGGTAAGCAGTGACAAAAGAAAAGTTTATCTTTTACATGAAAGCTTTGTTAACAGGTTGCTTCATTAACTGTGGGCTCACCTATTTTATTTCATTTGCTTTTTATCCACTTATATGGACCAACTGATTTTGCTCAGTTGTTAATTAAACTGTTTGCAAAATGGACCAGTATTTCTCATTTGAGATTCTTAATATCTTTAATTTCATGAAGACAGTTGACCTCTTTTCAATTTCCAGAAAGGGCTGGGTCTTGGTAAGTAACATGGATATGAAGAAATGAGTATTTAGCTTCATGATTCAATGCATAACAGATTGCTAGTTTAGCATTTTGGTGAGTTGATAAGCATAAGACATTGGGAAAATTTAATTTTACTGGCACACTAATTAAAATTGGGAGATTTCTTGGGAGCATTTAGTACTACTTTTTATTTTTTATCCCACTGTGGTGTATTTGGCAATGCTTTATTTCTTTTAGATTAAAACTCCTTAAAAAAGGAAATGATAAAGACATCTCACTCATATGATTGCTGTTCATTGCTATATCTATATTTATTCTGGGCCCTATAGTGCATATATCACATGCTATTCATATAAATTATCCCTTCAAATGATAACTCAGGCTTTTATGTCTGTGTCAACTTGGTGCTATAGTCATGGGAAAAGATTTGCTGTCATCTTTGTGTTGTACATCAAGAATTCTGTATTCCTCTCTGGGACTTATAAGTGAAGTGTGACTTCTTTTTAAATCGTGTTTTATTTCAATGATGATTGAAATGACCACAATATGCATGATTTTTAAAAATATCTATTAGAATTCCACCTGGCAGATAATGGATTCTAAAATCAGCTGGCAATGCTATTAATACATAATTAATGAGCATTCGGAAGCAGGAACTATCTGTCAATCATTTGAGTACACGTGGTAAGTATGTCCCATGTCCTATTGACTAAACTGTGTGGCCTCCTTCACATTTTTGTCTTGTCAGTAGCGCAGCCTTGGCTGCTCACCTTGGATTCATTCTATGGGAACATCTTCTGTTTGCTGTGGGCCTGTGGAATGTGTGGCTCAGAGAGAAATGAGTCTTAATAAGTCAGAACCCCACATGTTCAAAGAGTGGGTATTCGCCCTGGGTACCAGTATTTTGCCTACAATGCCTAACTGAGTTCTTCATCTCTATGAAGACAACAAAAGGACCAATTGGATCCTCCTCCCCTTTGGAATGCAGTCCAGCTGCTGTGAATCAGAAGTGTTTGCAGCTACTGTACACGATATAGAGTTCTGATAAATCTTCGGAGCATTTCTTAATGAAGACATCAGATGAGCGACTGTTGTGGCTCACAATGCAGCTCCTCATTCTGATCTTATCTGGGGTTTCTTGTCTTGATGATTCTATTGAACATTTTTCAAGGGCCTCATGAACTTCTTCTTCCGCACTGTTTGTACTTGGATCGGTGGTGTCTTTGTTGCTGATCTTTTGTTGTTATTTATGAATGAATCATAGTCTCCACTTATCCAAGTAGAATCTCCGTCATATATAAAGCTAGCCTCCTGCTTTTTTTTAAAAAATATATTTTATTGATTTTTTTACAGAGAGGAAGGGAGAGGGTTAGAGAGTTAGAAACATCAATGAGAGAGAGACATCGATCAGCCGCCTCCTGCACGCCCCTTACTGGGAATGTGCCCGCAACCAGAATACATGCCCTTGACCAGAATCGAACCTGGGACCTTTCAGTCCGAAGGCCGACGCTCTTTCCACTGAGCCAAACCGGTTTCGGCTAACCTCCTGCTTTTTATGTGAAGGCTGAGTGAGTTCCAGGATCTCTGGTCCATGCTGGGGCAATAGGAAGGGCATTTAAGTGCCCTCATGTAGAAGAGTCATATTCTATTCAGGGTCATGCCTGAAACCAGAGTCTCCACTGGGCGGAACCATTGTCCTTCTTGGGCCATGCTTTTAACAGTCTTCCATCGAGAGCAGTGGTTCTCAACCTTCCTAATGCCGGGACCCTTTAATACTGTTCCTCATGTTGTGGTGACCCCCAACCATAAAATTATTTTCTTTGCTACTTCATAACTGTAATTTTGCTACTGTTGTGAATCATAATGTAAATATCTGTTTTTTTGATGGTCTTAGGCGACCCCTGTGATGGGGTCAATGGATCCCCAAAAGGGTCGCGACCCACAGGTTGAGAACCGCTGATCTAGCGGGATGGCCAGGGTCTGTCCTCTTTTCTCTTTCTCAGGTTTACAGCACATGGGCTACATTAGACTAGGAATAGTCTTTCTTATCATCCCCCACATACTACGGTGCCTCAGATTAGTCAGAATGAGGACTTCCCTGGATGACAATATACTGTTTGTTTATAAGAAAACATAATTAAAAATGAAACTCAGTTGGCCTGGCTGGGTGTGGCTCAGCGATTGAGCATCCACCCAGGAACCAAGAGGTCACAGGTTAGATTCCTGGTCAGGACTGTGAGCTCGATCCCCAGTAGGGGGTGTGTAGGAGGCAGCTGATCAATGATTCTGTCTCATCATTGATGTTTTTATCTCTCTCCCTCTCCCTTCTTCTCTGAAATCAATAAAATATATTTAAAAAAATGAAACCCAGTTGAAAGGTCAAGATTGACCATATACTGGTAACTTAGCTATGGTACTTTTCTTTCATTATCCACCCCCAACCCCCCTGACACCTGAGACACACACACACACACACACACACACACACACACACACACACACACAGAAGCTCCCAAGGACATATTGTTGAAATAGCTTCTGGATATAAAACTTTTGGTGTCTAAAAGAGTAGTGTCAAAAGACTGTAAATCTTTATTATAAATTCCTGGGGATGCCTAGGTAATGTGTGGATTATGGAGGAATAGTTCATTTCTGGGCTATTTAGTTAATCTATGGTTCTATTTTAGTTGGAATTTATAATATGTTAATAGAGTGATAGTCAACCTTCTGATGGAGGGTCATAAGTCAACCTTGATCATAAGTGACTTGATGCTGATGGTCATGATTATACTAATAGCTACCACTTACTTTATATCTCTTGGGTGCTGGTGGTCTAGGTAGGTCCTCATTGATTCATTCTTACCAGGTGGGAGGAATTGTCTCAGTTTTCTAGGGGAGGGAATGAAGGATCAAAGAAGTTACAACAATAGACTAGAATTTGCAGTGAAGTTTGTGCTCTGCGTTTTTCCCTCACAGTCAGAATGCTCCGGGAAGGTGTGGCCACCCTTAACCAGCACCACCATCTTCCTAGTGCAGCCATGGGAAGTAGCATCATTTTGATAGAAATAGCATCATTTTGTCTTGTTGACAACTTTCAGGCCTGCTTTTGGCCGATGGCTCTACCTGAGTTTTTTTTTTTTTTTTTTCTCTCTCTCGTTTTCATGCACGTGGTCCAGAAACTCTCCTCTTTACCCGCAGCAGCAAAACTGACTGTGGAGAGCCCAGCACTGAAGGTGTACGCATGCGGATGACTCACAGGGAAGTTCCCTGCTCCCCTCTCTGGGAGTTTGTTTACTTTGGGAAACTCAGATTCACCGCTTTGGCGATTCTCTGTGCTTCTAAGACGTCCCTGTTGATCTTCTTGCTGAAGTGCCATTTTTTTGTTGTGATCTTTTGCTGCTGGGTTTGTGGCTTCCTTTAAAGTCTTTCTGGCATAAAACTGGACGTCTGCTTAGTGTCCTGTTCATAAACTCTCCCCAGAGGGCCAGCATCCAGGAACTGGTGGCCGAGGTGGGAGAGTGCTTTCTATTTAAAAAGATGTTGTCGTAACTGTATGAAAGGATAAAAAGAAAGTCACCCAAATTCCACTCTTCTTAGACAGGGATCCCCCCTCCGCACCCTTAGTTTTGGCTTTTATTTGTGTTACATTGAGTATGTTTTTTGTTTTGTTTTGTTTTTTTTTTACATGCAACCACTGGGCCTTAGAGTCTAGAAAAATCTGTGATTGAACTACTTGCTGGGGAATAAGGGAGACCGTGGAAGGCCCAGTACTCAGATCTCAGTCTGAGGGCTGTAGTTGCGATACCACAGTTTCTGGAGTGTGTGGTACATGGTTGTATTTCAGTTCCACAGCGATATAATGCAGGGTCTTGTAGAATCACGGTTGTAACTCCTTATGTTTGTCTCTACCAATTCTGGTCATTTGCATTCAGAATTCGCCTGTGTAAGTTATATTTTAGATCAATAATGCAAATTGGAAGACCCAGGAGAGCCCAAGGCCTCATCATATCTGATTAGGCCTTAAAGAAATCAAGAAATGGGGAGCATACACCCTCCCTCCCACCTTCCCCAGTACATTATTCAGGGCCAGCTGTATGGAAGTGAACCTGGAGGTGCTTTTTAGAGGTTGGGGGATATCCACCTTCATTCAACAAAGATATTGTGAGCATCTGTTGGCTACAGAGTGTGCTGCCTGGCCCTGTTGGAGGATTCAGAGACCGTCAGTATATTTGGGAAGATATATATATATTTGTTTTTTATTTATTAATTAATATTTCATTCGGGGCCGACTCTGTGCCGAGGATTCAAAGATTACATGGGAGTGGATTCAGCCATTCAGTTGGCTGCCACTGGATACCACCCGTGTCCCCAAGATGCCCACTGTCTGGCAGATCAGGCATAAATCTCCCTTAACAAAGGCATCATGTGATGAAAGCCTTGGGAGAGGGCATTCAGAATTTGGCCCCCTGGGACAAAGGGGGAGGGGCAGGGCATTGTGGGAGTGGTATTTAGAGGAGAAGACAGATGGTCTGGGGTTAATAGGTCCTGGGACTGCTTCAGGGACAGGCCAGGCCGGCCTGTGGGGAGGTGGCAGGCGGAGAGAAAAGCGGTTTGTGGGTGTCCCGTCCTGCTGGTTGTAAGTGTGGGAGTTGATGCAATTCTCGTAGGAGCCTGGGAAGCTACTCGCATCATTCTCCGAGGGCTTTTGAAAAACTATCACACGATAACTAAGAGCAACATTTAGCCCGTCTGAACTTGGCGGTTTGTTTCTTCAGGCCTCGCTATCTGTCCGTCTCTTGGCTGTGATTTGTTTACATGGGCCTTCTTCGGGCAGTCGTTTTCCACATGATGGCGAGCCAGCAGTCCAGGCTTCCCCTGTTCTCTTAATCAAGAGATACTCCCTTCCAGTACTGCCAGCCAGTGCCGGGGCTTCCCTCAGACTGGACCAACCCGAGGGACACAGCCATCAAGGAGCCAGTGGTGGTGCCCATTTCTTACGGCCTAAGCTCTTGATTCAGCAGTTAAGTCAGGTTCCCCAGAAGTGCACAGTGTGTGTGTGTGTGTGTGTGTGTGTGTGTGTGTGTGTGTGAGTTGGGGGCAGGGGGTTGTCCAGAGGTAAAGGGGGAAGCTATCTTCAGAAGAAGCAGGTGTGGACATAGGAGGGGTAAAAACAGCATGTCTGCTGTAGCCTTATAGCAATTCAAGTCCTTCTCAGGAATCCTGTTGACTGCAGCCGATTTGTTCCTTAAGGTGAAATTTTCAAAGCTTTGCAGAGACTTGATGATACCGGCTTTAAACAGAGAGGAGAAAACAAAGGACCAGCAGTCCATTTTGTTCCACTCCAATGTAGACTCTAATTTTCAGAGTTATAATTACCAATGAGAATGCCTGAGCGAGGACTCCCCTGAGACTTACCTGCCACTTATCTGGAGTAAGTAGGCAAGATGTCTGCTCCCCCCTGCCCGTCCACCTCCCGTGGGATGGACTGGCCAGCAGGCTCCCGGGCCTGGCAGCGTGCAAACAGCCTGGCTGTATTTTATCCTTTCAAAACCCAGCGTGCTTGCCATCTCGCCACTTTACCCTTAATGTGGCAGAGAAATATGTCTTTGGCTGGGGCACCTTTATGCTGTGGAGCTGTGAAATATGCATTTCCCTGGATGACTTGTTTCTGGCCACCTCCCTCCAGTGAATCGGGGAGCGCTGGGACAGAGGTCACTTCCCGGGTCTTGATCATGCTGAAGTGACATTTGGCATTAATTTGCTCGTCATCACGGAGGGCCTCAGGGACCCATTGGGCGAAGGTGAGTTATAACCTGCGAGGCAACTTTTCTCCCAGTGACTGGTCTGAAAGGCTATTTTGAGTCACTCCACCCAAGTGTTGAGAGATGAGTTAAGGAGTTTTATTCTTGTCGATGTGGAGAAATTATGCCTTCCTGAGCCATGCTTAGAGGACAGCCTTTTCTGTTTTACTTGTTTGTTTGTTTTTTAATTTCCCCCCAATTATCCTCTTTTTTAATTTTTTTTTTTTTTTTAGGATAGGAAGAGGAATTCCTGTGAGTCCTTAGGGATTGAGACTAGCTGGGGCTTTGGAACACAGGCAGGAATGCCTTCAGCCAAGATCTCATGGTGATTCTTTTAAGCATGAGGAGTTAGCCCTGGCCCTTCCTCTGCCCTCTTGTTTTTAATTGCTTCCTTTATTCATGCAACCAGTATCACAAAGAAGCATAATTATTGACATATTCCCTCAAATAGTGTGAGTTCTTTATTTTTAAAAATATATTTTACTGATTTTTTACAGAGAAGAAGGGAGAGAGAGAGAAAGTCAGAAACATCGATGAGAGAGAGACATCAATCAGCCGCTTCCTGCAGACCCCACAGTGGAGATGTGCCCGCAACCAAGGTACCTGCCTCCGACCGGAATCGAACCCGGGACCTTTCAGTCCGCAAGCCGACGCTCTATCCACGGAGCCAAACCGGTCCTGGCTAGTGTGAGTTCTTTGATGTCCGCAGTCATGTAGCTTCCATCTTTGTGTGCTCTCCTACCCGCGATTCCTCTCGCTGCACCGTGGGTAGGTGACAGGGTATAGAACTGATCGCTGCAGATTGCCATCCAGGTCCTAACCCGTCCTGCAGCGGGCCAGGCTGACACATGGTGAGAGTTGGGCTGTTTTCACATTTGGAAACATTGGCACCAGAATGTCAGCTCCCTGAGCACAGAAGGTTCTATCTTTTTCTCACAGCCACATCCCAGTTCCTGGCACAGGGTAGGGACTCAATGAGTGATTTGTTGGATGAATAGATACTGAAAACAATTGTCTGTTGCATATCCAATGTGTGTAGTTTCACTTAATTCTCAAACCAAAATGATGTGGTCGATGTTGTTATTCCCATTCTACAGATGTGGAAGCCGAGGCTTGGAGCTGTTAAGGAACTTGCCCAAGGTTACAGACTCCACTCCAGGCTTCTCTGGCGCTGAAGCCCAATCACATGCCCCTACATCACTTTGCCTCTCATCCAAGGACCACAAACTGTGGCTCTTGGGCCATTCGGGCTCTCCATGTGCTTTTGTCCAGCCTGTGAGCTAAGAATTGTTTTTAACATTTTTATATGTTTGAAAAAAAATATCCAAAGAATAATGTGTTATGACACGTGAAAATTTTATGAAAATCAAATTTCAGTGTCCGTAAATAAGCTTTATTGGAACACAGCTTCATATTTTCTCGCTTATTTGTTGCCTGTGGCTGCTTTTGCACCATGACGGCCGAGTTATGTAGTTGGGACAGGGACTCTGTCATCCATAAAGCCCATAAAATATTTATTCTCTGGCCCTTCACAGGAAGTTGGAAAGCTCTTCCCCCATAGCCTCCCGGGTCTGCCTTCGTTTGTTTCTTTTCCTGTTGCTTTTCTCCGAAGGCAAGACAGCGCAGCAGTCACTGCAAGGCTCTCTTGCAGGTCAACTGCCAGAGTCCACTCTTGGGTCTGCAGTGACTAGCAGGAAGGATTTAGGGGAGCTTTGCAATGTCTCTGTACATCAGCCTCTTTATCAGTTCAGTAGAAGTAAGAAGGTACCCACTGCATTGGATTTGGTGAGGATTAACTGAGTTAATATAGCTACTACACAGTGAGCATTCGATAAATCCAAGTTCTTATTTTTCTTTATCTTTCCATACCCTTCTTTCTCTGTCTCTCTCTCTGTTACACACACACACACACACACACACACACACACACACACAAGTTTTGTATCTTTATCTTAGAAAGAAGAGAAAATACTTTTAGTTGTTCTTTCTGCCTCATTTAAGTATGACTTGCTTAATGTAGCCATGTGGAAATTAATTGCTTATTTTGTTGTTATATAATTAGGAACTTAATTAAAAATGAATAACTTTTCACTTCATTTTCTCTATTTGGACAATTTGGATATTTTATTTTGTAGCCCATTAAATTCGCAAGTGGGGGTTAAGTGTCAGTGAATATTTCTAAAGGAGGAGTGTTCGGATGCATTTTCTCCCATATTGGTGGTCCCAGGACCTGGAGAGCCTTGTAAATACTGAGCAGCTCAGGCGCCAAATACAAATGTTTCTCTCTTTTCCATGTCCAGTGCAGCTAGAGAGCAGTCTGGTTCCTGAGTAAGGGTGGCTGGAGATTGAGAAAATGAAAGAAAGAGACAGACAAGAGACTTAGGATAAAGCTGGGGCCTGGTGGGACAGCTTTCCTTTGATGGAGAGACAGTGACCCAGACCAGATACATTACACTTATTTTATACAGAAAAATACCAGGAAGTTTTACTAAAGCCTAAGACAAAGGAGATTATATGCATTCTTTTTAAAAAATGTATATATTTTTATTGATTTCAGAGAGGAAGAGAGAGGGAAAGTAAGACAGAAACACCAATGATGAGAGGGAATCATCAATTGGCTGCCTCCTACACACCCCCAACTGGGGATCAAGCCCACAACCCGAGCATATGCCCTTGACCCGAATTGAACCCAGAACCCTTCGATCCACAGGCCGAGGTTCTATCCACTGAGACAAATCAGCCAGGGCTCTGTGCATTCTTGTGGCTTCTTTGTAATCTCCACTTCTGGGTGGGCCCAGAAAATCGTGTTTGTTCCTGGTGCTTGGCTGGATTTAGATAATGAAACCCACCCTCTAGTGCCTGAACTGAAGGTCAGGCTGACAACACACTTTCCTCTGGCAACGTGTGTTTGTTTCCAGGCACCACTGGATTCAGATGACAATCAGCTCAGGGGCCTTTCCCAGACACTCTACATTTTCCTCTTCTTTATATTTTAAATGTAGCCTTCGGACTTGAGATTGCAGGAGCTTGCTGCTGACTGAAAGAAAGCAGGGTAAAATTAGTGGTACACAAAGGAACCCTATTAGGTACTAGGTGGTATGCTCCAGCATCTTCCATGGACCAAATCCTTTTAAATCATCTAGCAATTTTTTTGCCATTTCGCTGGATATATAATTTTACCATGACTATTCTGAATGAAAGAAAGAGCCAGTAAAATTTAAAAAGTCAAGGGCAGCAGCTAAATACCAAAGATTTTTTTTTTTTGGTAAACTTTCTATTTCTGTGGTCAGGGGACACACAATCCTTGGCAGTGAAACCCAGGCAAGCTTGTCCACCAACCCTGTGCATGTGAGCCACAGAGCAGCTGATGATGTCCTTGTTTGGAGACTTGCCCTTAAAGGACCTCATCTACTCAGCCGGGCTGCTCCAGGATTTTTATCTGTAAATTCCACTTCTCCCATGGTAGAGCCAAGTCTGGGACACCACACAATGGCTTCATTTACAACATTGCTTCATGAAATGAGGCAAAAAGAAAATATGGTATACTCTCCCCCGCCCTCATCCCCGTTGCTAAGTGGTACAAGTTTGAGAAGGTGTAAATTTGGAATCCTTTGCGATCAATTCCTTGTGATGAGTTTCAGTGTTACAACTTTGGTCGCCACTGGCCAAGAATAGTTTATTCTGCTCGGCGGTAGCCATGCCAAGATCCTGATGCACACAGGGGCGAGAGCATGTTGGTTGGGAATGTCATAGGCTCCTTCTGCAGCACTGACTGTTGCTCTTGCAGGAGTTCCCTTGGAAGACATCCTGAGTTTGGTGCACAGCTGCAGGGGGATCAAGTGGGTGGAGCCAGAAATTCCCTTCAGGTCTAGCTGATTCCAAAACTGCACGCTCTCAGCTCCCCATTTCCTAGCAGTGCTTTATTGGTTGGATGGGTGGGAGGGTGGAAGATGGAATAGTCCTTGACAAGCTTTCCTGAAATGGTCAAGTTCAAGTAAATTAAGAGAATAAGCAACTTGCCCATTTTACAGTTTTTTGCAAGCCATACAAACCGTCATGTTGACTGATAGTTTGGTATCGGATTTTTTTTCAATTATAAAAGAAATGCAGAGTTTATTGAAACAATTGTAAAAATTTATAGAGCTATATAAAGGGAAACTTAAACTTTCTCCTTTCATTCCTTCCTCTAATCTTACTACCCTCTGCCCTTCCACTCCTCATGCCAAGGTGACTCTGCTTATTAGTCTTCATGTTAATATACATGACATGCATCTATAACACTTTGTTCTCTTTTCCTAAAACCAGAGGATGCATACTTCACCATCCCTTTATCGCATGTGATGCCTACTTCCAGGCCAGTGAATACAGCTTTACCTTTTTTTCAGAAAAATTATCTTTTAATTTAATTTTTGTTGTTGTTAATCCTCTCGTGAGGATTTTTTTCCATTGATTTTGTTTTGTTTTTAGAGAGAGTGGAAGGGAGAGGGTGGGAGGGAGAGAGAAACATCAATGTGAGAACCACATTGACTGGTTGCTTCCCAAACAAGCCCCCAGTGAGGGTAAGGGATTAAACCTGCAACCCAGGCACATACCCTTGACCAGGAATCGAACCAGCAACACTCTAGTGCACAGGCGTACACTCTAACTGAGCAGTACTGGCCAGGGCTACGTTATTCTGTTTAATAGCTGTGCGGTATTCCATAACCTAGAGTAGCATGTTGCAGCCAGCTGAAGGATACGTGTTTACAAGAAACTAAGAGCGTCACGTGTAATTTCTTGATTTTGGATAAGAAGTTTTCGTCAGAGATCTCTCAGACATGACTTTATGCTGCCAGGCATGTCATAGGTGGAAATTTTTATGTCACAGGCAGGTCTCATTATCCTTATTCATGCACTGTTAAAAGCGGAGAGAACAGAGACTGGGACAGGGTCAGTGGAGGGAACCTGGGTCCCGAGTCATTCCCAGCCCCGCAAGCAGCTGCTGCGCACACGGGCTCTCTGACTCGACGCTGCCCAGGCTTAACACGGTGAGTTATGAGACAGGAGAAATCCAGGCCGCAGCCACCGATTTAACAAACAGGTGACTTGGACATCAGCACTCAGCAGTGCCAGCCTCATCAAAGGCTATATCTTTACGGAAAATTTATTAGCCCGCTTCAAACCTGTTTGCCGGCTCACTAATGGAAGCCTTTCGAATCAATTTGCTCCCATAATTTAAACAGCATTTCAGTGTGTATTGTCGAAGCAGAGAGGAGGTGCAGCCCCCAGCCAGGGGAATTAATTATTTATTATCCTTTTCATAAATACTTGCCTAGGCCAACCCATCTGAAAAATGCTTAGGCTGTTTAAAAAAAATGCACAGGCACACACACCACGTTTTCCAGTGGCTAATTTGAAAAATGTCACCGTATTAGTTTTCATTTACATCTGTCAGGAAACATTTATATCTACATGTAAGGAATTTTTTTTTTTCCTCCCTTCCACCCGTTATTTTTTGTGGAGTATGCATTTAATTCACATTTACAATTGGTTTCTGTTTTTCGCGAAAGGCACTTCTTCAGCAGAAATGATGTGTATGATGTCACAGATCCAACTCCTAATCTCGATGGCCTTCAATTTTAAGCCTCCAAATTGCCAGCTTCCTTTTTTATGAGCACTTTTAAAAAATATAAATCTGCCTGATGGGTTCCTAGAAAGAATCTCCAGAGGAAGGTAATGTTAGCGTTGGCCTCGTCTCCGTCTCATTGTTGGGAGGCTGAGTCCCCTGGCTCTCTCGCGGGTTTGCCAGTCTTGGGAACCGAGGTCCTGGCAGCTTTCCTTTGGGGCTCTCTTTGCCGGGAACTTGGTGTCGCCGAGAACAGGGGAAGATAGAGACAGTGTCCCCCCTGTCCCAGGGCAGTTGTTTACTGTGCATTGTGTGAAGGTGCTGTCTTCCTTCAGGACAAGGTGTGCTCAGTGTTTCCCGGCTGCGACTCAGATCTGTGGGCACAGCCTCCCTGGGCTGTCCTGCAGCCCTCCGGTGGGACCTGGGGGAGGGGGAAGGAACTGAGGCAAATGCCGGTTCCAAAGCCGTGAGCAGTAAAGTATCAGTATCTGATGCTGGAAATCTGGTGTCTTCTGCTGGCTTCCATGATGTTGGCAGCTAAGGCCTTAGCTTTACGAATAGGGTGAAGTCTAAGACCAGTCACAGTTTGAAAATGACCTAACCGATAACCAATATTAAAAGGAGCTAGACATGAACAAACTATGGCCCACAGGCTAAATCCAGCCCGCTGCCTGTTTTGGGGGGACCTATAATTTAGTAAAAAATGAAGAGACTATGGATAGAGACCATAGGTGGCCCCAGAGTCTAAAGTAGTTCATCTCTGGCCCTTTCCAGAAAACATTTGTCAACTTCCTATATGGAATAAGCTATTGGGACAGTATCTGGTAAACAGTGGGCACAATATTATTAACAACAGTAACACCTCAATACCGTTAACCATATATATTTTATACATATTAGATCTGTTCACAGCTGTCCTTTGAGGTGAATGCTGCTAGTATCTTCATTACCTTCACACAGGAAATGAGGTACAGAGAGACTGGTTAACTTACCCAAGGCCACACAGCTATAAATGGTGGAAGTAGGATTAGAACCTCTGAAGCCTGTCTTCTTTTTTTAAAAAAAAATTTTTTTTTATTGATTAAGGTATTACATACGTGTCCTTATTCCCCCATTATCCCCACCTCCCAATCATGCCCCCATTCCCCTGTTTTCTGTGTCCACTGATTAGGCTTATGTGCATGCATAGATGTCCTTTGGTTGATCTCTTCCCCTTACCCTCTCTGTCCCCTACCTTCCCTGAGGTTTGATGTTCTGATTGATGTTTCTCTGACTCTGGTTCTATTTTTGTTCATCAGTTTATGTTGTTCACTATATTCCACAAATGAGTGAGATCACGTGATCCTTATCTTTCTCTGCCTGGTGAAGCCTATCTTCTTAACCTTCTACTGCCTTCCTGTGGCGGATACTGAGCTTTTACTAGCACCTGGTAGGTGTTTTCCCAAGCTCTTTAGGACTAATTTCAACATAGTTGCTTCCAGGTTGTTAACCCTCACCTGAGGATATTTTTCCATATTTTTAGAGAGAGTGGAAGGGAGGAGGAGAGACACACAGAGAGAAACATCGATGTGAGAGAAACACATCGATTGGTTGCCTTCCACAGATGCCCTGACCAGGCCCAGGGATGGAGCCTGCAACATAAGTATGAGCCCTTGCCTGGGATCATACCCAGGACCCTTGTGCTGCAGGCTGACTCTCTATCCCCCGAGTCAAACCGGCTAGTGCTGGCCTCTACATTTTGCAGATTATGAAACAGAGACTCTTAGGAGTTGGAAGCTTTACCCAAAGGTGTGACACTTTAAGCATTGGTCCTGGGATTCAAAGCCAAGTCCACAGGGCCCAAAGCTGAGTCTTTGGCAAATGCAGGATGGCCCGTTTTCAGAGTGACTAGCCGGAATGTTTTACAGCTTTCTAAAATTAATACTTCATGTTGGCTGTAAATAAAATCCTTAGCATTGATGGGCCTGTGTATTTTGGGGGCATTTGTCTGGTGTTTAGATACTTCGGCTCCTTTAAAGATGATGTATCTGCTGAAATGGGGCATAAAAGCCAAGCGAGGAAGAATCTTAAAAGTGCACTGTGCTCCTCAATCCATCACGAACGAGCAGGAGCTAAATAGCTTAAACATCTTTTCCTCAGGGACTTAAACAGATTCATTTTCAAATTCCTTCTTTTTGTCCACTTAAGACAGTTGCTCTAAAAGTCCTCATTGCCTGACACTGCTATTAACTTTCAATGGCTTAGATTTGTTTTGTTTATTTTGGGGTTATCTGAAGATTTTTAGAGCCCTAAAAGCATATAAATACAAACCTAATTACTTTAAATTCTATATTTAAGTAACTGAGGATAGATCTGTCAGTGCTATTATGTGTCATTTGGAGTCACTTTTGATGACTTCATACATTATCCCATTCACAGATGGTCTTCTGGTCCACCTGACTTTCAAATCTGTTGGAGAACTGGGAATTTTGCTTAGGTCGAAGGAATGAGTGCGTGTATCTTGTCAGAGGAAATCACAAATCCATGTAAAGTCAGTCACTTCTGCTCCCAGCGTCTCGTGCACTGAATCATAAACCATGGTTTGCTGAAGTTTCACATTGCCTTGTCCTGGAGCAGGCCCGAATCGATCACCTCCGGGACCTTTCAGCATCCGGGTATTATTGGAAGTCTCTTACGGTCCTGGGAACCGATCCTGAGCACTTTACAGCTCCAGAGTCTGCCTAACTAGTAGAAGGCAGGGAGCCCATGTAGCTATTTGGTTAAATGTCCCTTTTCCTGTTTCCCTTATAGAGTGGTTAGAGTTCAGGTTTGTTCACCCTAATGAGGAGGAGGCTTTGAGGTAGGAGGTTGTCTCTTGTCCTTGGTCTATCTTTATTTCTTGGTCATTATGGAACTTAGCCTTTCTGAAAATCGCTCTGTGGGAATTTTCCATGGAGAGGAGGATGGGGAGAAGGAGGGCAGCAGGTTAGAATCATCCAGCCTTACCTGTGTCTAGCACCTTAGTCACGCGAGGAGAGGTGAGGTGGGCACTGCTCGCACAACGCAAAGAGCTTGGGGGATTTTGTTCGCCCACCACTCCGGCCTGGCTTTATTTTCCAGGGATTACTTACTAAGCATAGTGTGCATCTGGGTCAGGCACAGCGAGCTTCTGACCCAGGCTGGGCACAGCTTCCGAGCCAGGAGACAATAGATGAGTGAGCTGACCTCATTGTCTACAGAATAAATCCAAACTTTCGGAAGATTAAGCGAGATGATTATGTAAAGCAATGAGCACCTTGCACAGGCCCTGGGGGATGTCCAGAACACTGCCGTTATGCGTAAGTACAACGACAGTGATAAAGCTAATAAAGCTGTTTTTACTTCACTACATTTGTTTGACAAACAGAAACAACTTTTTGTTGACTGGTCAGTAGGGTGGCCTCATTTTGGTTTGTATTCCACCAGACAGTCCTCCACAGCAGGAATATGGAAGATTTTGGGGTGTTTGTCATAGGGTCCCCTCTCAAATTCAGAGGCCTCACAGTGATTGGCCCTTGATTGCAGGCATTTGTCCCTACTCTAATTCTGGGCATTGCCTCTGACCCTTGTCAGTGGGAGAATCTTCGCACTGTTTCCCCACCTCTTGATATCTCTTCCCAAATCCATTCCCCTCACTCTGCCCCTCTCCTTCCAAATCCAGCTCTGCTGGTCTCCAGTCTGAGAAAATGGTTAATGATGTCCCGTTGGCTGACAATCACATGAGACTTCCTGGCCTCTAACGTTTCCTTTGAATGGCTCTCAGCCTACTTCTCCAACCTTCTTCCCCCTAGAGTTACACCTCTTAGGTTTCTCCCAAGCGATCAGCATCTGGGGGTGGCGTGGGATTCAGAACAAACCCGTTAGTTCCTTGGCCAGTCTACTCAGGTCAGAAGCCTGACCTCCACCGTGCCAGGCAGCGCACAGCATGCATCCAGAGCGCTCACTCACTCAGTGAACATTTATTACATCCGAGCCATGGGGAGCCGTAGCAGGAATTTAGCGCCGAGTTGTTAAATGATCAGATTTGCCTTTTAGGAGACCCTTCTGGCAGCCGCGTGAGAAACGAGGCTGGGGAGACCTCCTGGGAGACAATTCCCATCACCCAGGCAAGGAGTAATGACTTTTGGTGCTAAACACTCCAAGCTTCTGTTCCTTCTGCTCAGAATGCAGTCCCCATCCCCATCCCCCATCCGATTCCCTCATGATTTACTCCTACCCATGCTTTGAAGCCCATTGCACTTCCAGATTGCATCTGCTGGGAATTATCCCTGCCCCCTCTCCCCCTATAAACACTTAGGTCCTGGGTGCATTCACCACTTTAAAAAGTATATCACAGTATTTTCTGGAATCCACTTGGTTTCCCCTCCTGGTTGGTAAACCCCCTCGAGGTTGGAATTCACGTTGGCTTTTCCTCTTTTTGCCACTGTGGTAACTCACGCAAGGCTATGGGGTCAGAGCTTGGGAAACTCAGAGCTGTGCACAGTTCACAGCTCCCGTGAACTGCCCCTTCCTGTGTCAGTGTGCCGTCAGAATGGTGGCCGGCGGGGGTCTCATTCTGTTCATGGTGGACCTTCCGACAGTCAGTGCTGCTGGTCAGAGTCAGAGTTTTGCGTCCACGTGCCTCAGAGATGAGGGGTCGGCTACTTTCCCGCTTGCCCTCTGGTCTGGCCAGAGGCTTCCTGTGCTGCCCGGGCTGATGGCTGTGGCGCATCTGGCTCTGGGTTTTAAGGGCGGTCAGACTTGGCCTGCTTGCCTGCCTGATCCTTGTCTGACCTGCTCATTTCTGTTTCTTCCCGGGCTGGGGCCCTGGGACTAGCTACGGACTCTGCTCTCAGGCCCACCTTGGGCATTCCTTTTTGGGAAAACAAAGGAATTAAAAACCTCTTCCCCTTGAGGCCTAGAAGACTCCCAAAGAGCATTCCTTGCTGGCTGCAGTGAAGAAAAGTAAAATTCTGATGGTGCTCAGAGTGTCCTTCCTCTTATTGGCTCTTTTTTGCTTCTATTAATCGTCCTGTGCTCCTGGTTCATCAGCTGAAGTCACCAGGTGAATCTGTCCAGTGCAGCAAGCAGCGAGGTCCACCGGGTGCCAGGCCCTTGCCCAGCATGTGATGCAGAGTTCTCTGGAGGAGCCAGAACATCATGAGAAACGTGGTTATGGATCTAAAACACGGTGGAGTCCAGCCTGTTGACCTGTTTTCTTTGACCCACGTACTTGGTTTTTTGTCATGGAGAGAGTTTGCTGAAGACTTCGATTCTTGGTTTCTTCTGGAAAGTCTGGAAGTTCCAACAATCTTGGTCCCTTGTTTCCGAGGGGCAGCCATAGGCTCGCTCCACACAGTGACTGTCCAGGTTGGATGGGTGTGGCACATGCGCCGATCAGCTCATTCCCCTAGCCGCTGTTATTTCACACCTGGTCCTCTCTCCTCATTGGTGTTACTGGCTCGCCATGTCCCTCACCTGCGGCTTCTGGCCAAACTGGTAGGATGGGTAAACCACATCTCAAAGTGTGAGTGATGGAAGCCAGTGGAGAGAGATGGAGCAGCATCATGGATGAGGGGAGAGCCCAGGCAGAAGCAGAGTTAAACTCTAAGCAGCACACCAGGTAACAGGTGTAAATGCACCCCCCACTCTCCCTGGAATGGACTAGCAAAACCTAGAGGGATAGCGGGATTGTCTCCACTTGACTTATTTTGGAATCTTCCTTCTGGTGATTGCCCCTCAACACAACACTTTCTGCTCCAGAAAAGTTCATTGAAAAAGCTATTCACCCAAAGAGGATTGCCCGTGAAAGGCCCTTTAATGGATGTGGGAGGTTATTGAGGCAATATCAGCGCATCCCAACTCAGGATGGTAACCAGCAGCCACAGGTGGGAAAGGGCAGGGTTTGGAGCTACGGGGACCATCTTTGTTTGACTCTGCTTCCCACCAGCTCTTTTTATTTTTATTTTATTGACAGAGAGGAAGGGAGAGTGATAGAAAGTCAGAAACATCGATGAGAGAGAGTCATCGATCAGCCGCCTCCTGCACGCCCCACACTGGAGATGTGCCCGCAAGCAAGGTACATGCCCCTGACCAGAATCGAACCTGGGACCCTTCAGTCCACAGGCCCACGCTCTATCCACTGAGCCAAACTGGTCTTGGCCCCACCAGCTTTTAGACTTCAGGGAGTTAATCTGGCTCCTCCAGCCTCGGTTTCCCCATCTGTCAAATGGGGTCAGGGTTGGAGAGAATTAGAGAATTGGCACCTGGCAGAGGGTACGCACCCACCCAGCCAGTGGTTCTGAGAAGGTTATGAATTATAACCGAAGTGACAGGCATAGTTTAATCGTGCGTATCCATAGCAACCTGAAAGGAAGGTCCACAGAACCGGCTTCAGTTCTCTCGGGAGCAGCCCAGCAATCCTCACTTTCCTCCTAGCTGCGGGGAGCCAGCTCCTGTCCCTCCGGAAGTGGGCTGGTTATGAAGGGTAACTAGTTAAATAAATCAGCCAGGGCTCTGCTGGCCACGTCGGGATCTCGGTGAAAATGCTGCCAGTGGAGGCTGTGCGGTGACCTCTGGGTGGGGAGCTTGAGTCGCCGCTTTAAGACCGTGAGGTCGGCTTCCACAGATGAAGAATAAAACCCCTCATTCCACACCCACAGCTGGCAGCCGCGCCTCGAGGGGCGGGGGCGAGGATATTTACTATCACAAAGTTGGGGAGGCTTTTAGGAACTGGCCCATCTCTCCTTGGCCCCCATTTTTCCTGGCGTCTCGGAACTCTCATTAATTTTTCACAGGCTGGTGATGGATAGTTTTTATTTATTCACGTCTGAGGTTGTGTTGTGTGAAAAGGACTCATTTTATAACATTACATATTCATGGCTTGGGATAGATGGGATCAGGAACTTATTATTAATGTGCCACTGTGGGAAACTTACTGGAGTTCATTCGCGAACCTTGTTAAATTTGGTGTGGTCAGCAGACACGGGGAAAGTTTCGGAGCCGCTCTCTTCGTGGAGGGCAAAGAGTTTGCCGCTGCTTTCCCTTGATTCAGTGAAACAAGTCTGCATCTTACCGACATCTTTTAAAGTTGTAATTAGAAAGGAAAAGAAGGAGAAGGTAGGGATGGCAGAGATCACCTAGAAAAAGGGGATCCTGTCTTCTTGCCGACGTGGCCTGTTTCTCAAGCATTGGGGGCTTTCCTGCCAGGCATGGGGGAGGGCTGGGCTGCATCTTCCGAAATGATGCGGAGGTCCTTGCTCCCTGGCCCAAGGCCATTTCTAGCATCGTCTCCATCAGCAAGCAAGCTACAAATTTCTCCACTCGTCCTCCTGACCTCAGCTCTGGGTCCAGGGAGTTCTGTCTGCATCCCGAGCACCTTCTCATAGCACGAATTCCTTCCCTGGGACAAAGGGAGGGAATAATAGCGTACCATCTTGTAAATCCGAGCTGGGGGGGTGGGTGCAGGGAGGGCACAGTAGGGGACCTGGTCCAATCTGCTTCAGTGTGAGCTGCGTAAGAAGGCAGCATATGTTGCAGCCAGATCTCTGAGGATGGGCACTGCTCTCCGGTAGGGTCAGTGTCTAGGTTTTGCGGGATTAGTGGGTCTGTTTCGTGTTTGCCAGTTACACTTAGCTGTGACACGGTTAGTGGCCACTGCCTTTTAACGGACTCCTCCCCGCGAGAAGAAAAACACAATAGAGATGCCAAACGGATACATTTGCAAAATCTGGAAATTCTGCATGTCAAGTACCAGACTTGAAGGCTGTCCAAATTATTAAGAATCACGTGGGAGCCCCTTTGCCACATGTCATGGACATTTTTACTCACAGGACTTATTCACCGTAACCCTGTCCTCCAGGGGGATAAAGATAAAAGGGGAATTGTTTTGATAACCAAAGCAGTTAGCTTATGACGTCGGTGCTGGGGTGTGAGTGGGGGACAGAGAAATGGAACGCACATTAAAAGGCAGCCTCCAACCATGTTTCCGTAATGCAGAGCATCCGCTCCTCGCCGGGATCCCGTGGACAGTCACCGGTATTTTATTGCCACTTCTGTTGGAAGGACAGGCAGCACGAAAACTGTAGTCTATTAAGAGTTTGTGAGCAGTGCGTGTGTACACAGTGAAATAATATCTAGTGTAATGTGAAGTGACAGTCAAAATTACAGCTTTTCTCTCGCCGCAAGGGTACTTCCTTGCCAAGTATAGTAATATTGTTGTAGCAGTGTTCACGGTTGTCAGCAATTCTGGCTTACTCTGCAGAGAGCCATAACAGTGTGTGGAAGGAAGGAGCTTCCTGTCAGGGGAAATACTATAATTTTGATATATATTTGTTGGTGCCAAACTGCAATTAAATAGGAGATGTTGGAAGAAGGTTTTATTTAACCAGCTTGAATTTGTTAATTAATTAGCAAAAACTTATATTTGGAAATGCTTCTGGAAAACAGTTCCATTTGTTCCCACAGTTGCTGTTTTGTTCGTTTGTGTGTCTGTCTCTCAAAGAAAACAAAATAGCCCCCTCCATCAAAATCAGGCAGAATCAAATGTTTTTCCACCACCACGGAATGGAAAAATAAAACACCGTGGACGGTCTTATCTGTTCATTGTCTTTGGGGGCATTTCCTAGTGATCTGGCCAACGGAATACTTGGAGCAGCGTCTGTTCTATGGTTTAACTTGCACCTTGATTAGTTTGCGGTTATGTTGTAGGAATTTGCAGGTGACTAAAGGAAAAATGTCACCTTGCAGTGTGTGTGTGTGTGTGTGTGTGTGTGAGAGAGAGAGAGAGAGAGAGAGAGAGAGAGAGAGAAAGAGAAAGAGCGAGAGAGATTGCTTCAAACATTGATCCATCTAGTCTTTGCCCCTCTCTTCTCATTACTTGGGGATAATAGCTGTTTCTCATGAAAGAATGAGGCAGTCACCAGAGTTCATTCTAGGCTGCTATTCAGATGAAAAAAAAAACACACACACACAAAACTTCTTTTTTGAATAAGTGGCAAAACCATGGAAGACTGAAATAGCCATAATATATTAAAAACTCGAAGGCAGTTATGTGTGAGGAAATAAAGAACAGAAGGAGTGGGTTATTTTAAAAGAGGAATATTTAGGAGTCTCAAAAAAAAAAAATAGCCAGTGTGTGGAGGGAGGGGGCTTCCCTCTCACATTGAGCAATTTGCAAATTAAGTGAGTTTCATTCTCCTATACCAATAATGCTTTATATGATCATCAATTGTGTCCACTTTTGCCTCCATTTCTTTGGGAAAAAAAGGAAATATTCCCAAAGTATATTATAAAAATAATTAATAAGCAACCTGTCATAGTTATTTTCGGAGGTTAATTATTACCCTAAGAAATCAATTTCAATTCTGTTCGGTTGCAGGAACTCATTTGTGACTGGGTGTTTCCAAAAAAAGTGAGTGAGTTAAAATGGGAGCCTTCATTCCCAAGAAAAGGCCTTTGCGGCTGGCTGCCATTTATCTAGAGCTGTCCTGTTCGTTTTTACCCTGTGCCGGGAGAATGTATGGGACGTGTAGTAGAGCTACTAGAATCGAGCAAAGTAGATGGCTTACAGTAAGAAACAAAAGTTATCTTCATATCGTTAAAGTGAAAGTGAGATATCTTTGTGTCTTTGCAAAAGAAAGTAACTTTGCTTCTTTTTGCTAACCTTCCCAACCAGCCTGAGCTAATGTTTCAGAGGACCGGAGACCAGGGCACCTGGGGACCAGTGGACCAGAGACCAGGGACCAGGGACCAGGAGACCAGGGATGAGGGGGTCAGGGATGAGGAGACCTGGGGACCAGGGGCCAGGGAACAAGGAGACCAGGGACCAGGATATCAGGGATGAGGGGACCAGGAGATCAGGGGATGAGTGGACCAGGGACCCAGGGGACCAGGGGACCAGGGGCGACCAGGGGAGTCTGCATGAATCTGTTTACACGATGATTCCTCCTTCTGGCCTGAGACAACAGGTGAGCAGAGAGGGAAAAAGGAAACGAAATTTAAAGCTGGATCTGTCTCCTAAAGAAGAACAGGAAACCAGAAATGACATAGCCATAATATATTAAAAACTCTAAGGCAGTTATGTGATCTTCTGTAAAAGTCGTCAAAATCACACTGTTCTCACTAGGCACCTGAGTTTCTTGGGCGAGACTCAGTGTTCAGCCCGTTACTGCTAACCAGGGCAGGCTCTCCCGCTGAAAGAACCTCGGCAGTGGAGGGACATCCCCGCACATTACATGTGCTCTTCAGGTAGATTAAACACCCCCCTCCCCCATCTTTAGTCTAGTTTACCTTTCAGTGCTTGGCTTAGAATCTCTATCAGTCGGAGGGATTGGTAGTACTACATGTTTTGCATATTTCAAGATGGACATTTCAACACGTTGTGACATTCAGCAAAGAATCAAGAAAGGAAAAATGGGAAGGTGCCTAGAGTAGACTCCTCAGTTCATTAGTCAGGATGTTCCCCTCGTCCACAAAGTAGTCCAAAGTCAAACATTATTGGCTCACAAAGCACAGAGTTTTGTGCAGGGGCCAGCTGATTTTCTCAGCACCACGACAGAGAGTAAATACTGGCTCTGAGGGCCACGAGATCTCTGTCACTGCTCCCATCTGCCCTTGACGTGGAAGGAGGAGGCCTGGACAACTGGTAAACCAGTGGGCAGGGCTGTGCTCCAATAAAACTTTATTTCTGGATGCTGGCATTTGAATTTCATATAATTTTCCTTGTGTCACAAAATATTTTTTCTTCAACCCTTTAAAAGTGGGAAAGCAGTTTTCGAGTCTGGGCTGCACCAAAGCAGACAACAGCTGTCCAGATGTGGCCCAGCGGTCCTCGCCGGCCACATACTGGTTTAGAGTCTGGCTCCTGCCAGAGCTCAAATATGTCATCAGGACCCTGTCTTCATCCAAGCTCTTCAAAGAGGATGTTCTCCGTGAGCAGGGATGGAGGTGGTCTTTTACAGGCGAGCACTTCCCTCCCGGTTCAGCAACCCGGGCACCATGAAGCCACCTCCCCCACCGTCTCTGGCACAGAAGTCTGGCTTTAGGCTGGCATCTCCCTCTGAACCAGTGATGGCTCATGGGATGGGGTTCTTTAGTATGGAATTATATACCATGGTCCTACATGGAGACAGGGAGGCTGGTTTCCTAAAGGAAAAATGAGCTCCCTATCAGCAGCCGAGGGGACATGCGACAGTATCCTAAACGATCTCTTGTGGATGACTGGTGGAGGACAGGTGTCTCTGTAAATTGCACTGCAAGGAGACCCCTCCTGTTCTATCTCAGGGAAGTGGAGCACGAGGCAGGCTCTTGTTCAGGTGATCTTGGTTGGTGGGAGGGTCGGGGGGTATGTTTGCATGAGAAGGTGAGTGAGGGGAGAGGCACAGGGCAAGTACAGTGTTCAGCAAGGATGTAGGCAGATGGAGTCAGGTCCCCCGGGGAGCTATGGAGCGTGAATGGTACCACAGAGTTGATTCTGCTTGACACAGCTGGCTGGCAGTTAGCAACTAGCTAACATCTGCCAGGTACAGGGCTGGTGGCAGCGTAGCCCTCTGGGTGAGGTAGCTGTGTGTTACCAGGCACCACTCAGAGCCACTAGCTGCACCTGCCCGGTAAAGGCATCCGGGGTCAGGAGGCACCACTACAGCGCACCCGTCTACACCAGAGGCCGGGCTCCCCAAAAGCGCCCCACCCATGGAAGGGAGAGGACACAGGCCTGGAGATTCTCTGCAGGTGGGGCCTGGACTTGGGGGCTCACTGTCACCTCATAGGCAGGTCTACTGACTGACTTTACACCTCTCTTCCCGCCCTTGGCCTCACACCTGCCTTTCCACTTTCTGACCTATTTACTTCAACGGTGGTCCTCCAATGACTTTCGTTTAGTGAAACTCAAGGCTTTTCAGGATGCTGAGCTAATGTCTTCCTTTCTTTTAATTGAGTAAATATATTATGCACAGCTGGGTAGGGTGTTTGCTCTCTGGCCTTGCTGCTACTCTTTGAAAACGGATACAGTTTTGTTTAACTCCTGTAGAACGAATATGGCATTTATTCCCGGTTTCCTGTGGCTCTCCTCCTCTAGAAAATGTATTTACATGGGCATTTTGGAAGCACTTTTTAAGATATTGAAAATATTTAAAAAAGAAAAAAAAAAAGAAGAGTAAAACCCTTTCCCCTCCCCCCAAACGATGGCTACATTGTGACAACAGTGGGTTGAGCTAAATTCAGCCACGTCAAGGAAGAGCAATAAAAGGAGATGGATTGTTCTCTAAGCTTCACTTTATTGGATATTGTAATTGACATATAGTTGTCATTTATAATCATCTGTCCATTCCTGTGAGTTGGGAGCAGTAAAGTTAATTGTGGCGGCTCATTTGCATTAATCTCACCTCTGAAGGGTGCAGTAACCCATTAATATCATGTCATGATGAATTATCACAAATAACATTGAACATATTGATTAATGATCTCTGAGATTTGTATCTCGTTAAAACATTTTGTTAGCTCTTTAAACTTTTAAGCCAACAACCATTGCAGGTAGGAGGGCTTAAGAGATCAACTGAGAGGTGATGGCCGGGAGTGGTGTACATTTTAGGGTCACTGGTTTAAGGAGTTGGACAAGCCAGTTCCCATTAGGTTGTGTGTTTTTTTTCTTCTTCTTCCAGAAGCCAAGCACATTTTCTCAGTAACCTCCTACTACTTTTGATTGGATGATCCTTTGATTACAAAGTGGCTCTGACTTATATGCCACTTATAAAGTTTTCCTAAGTGGTGACCTTCAGAATCTCTTAGCCATCTAGACTTGCTTGCTGCTTTGGAGGGCACATTTACCCCCAAATGCCATAGAAATTTCTAAACACATGTGTCAATATAAACATAGAGCACATTTGGGATGAGTAGTTTGTGATGAAATAGCATCAGTTAAAATACCGCTGACTAACCCGTTGCTTTGTAAAATCTCATTCCTCTTTTCCTGGGAGCTCTCCTTTTTCAGACAATTGCAGAAGATTGTATCTCCTCCGGACATTTTCACAAAACAAACAAACAAATAAACCAATAAGACTGGTAGAGAAAGCACCAAATCGGCCACACACACCGTGTGGAAATTAATAAGACGATAGTAAATTCTCTTTAGCGACGTTCTTTGCAGAATTTTGTGGTAAATGTTTAAGTACAGTAGACAGGATCAAGAAAAAGGTTGGCATAAGAAATGAATTACACAGGTTGGTCTTCATAACTTTTTCCTTTATTGATTGTAAAGGTGATACAATATTTGATCTCTCTAACTTAATATATTTCTTCTGCTTATGTTTAGTACTTGGTCTGTTTTCTCAAGGAAAGTATTTAACAAATGGCAAACATCGGGACCAGGCTCTGCTATTTGTTTAGAGAAAATGGAACTGATCGTCCTGAGATAAGGATGCTAGTGAAGCTGTCACTAATGCTTGCCTCGCATAGGCGGTCTCAGCCCTGAGGGCAGTCTGAAACGGGGCAAAGTGTGGCTTCTCCTGCTTGTCTGTAAGATTTCCAGCCCGAGAAAGATTGTGATCCCCGTCCATATCAAGAAGCCAGCTCCTGCAGGTGAGGAGAGATGGCTGAGCAACCGGAAAGGGTCTCACTGTTAGGAAAAGTCAAATGCGTGAGGGCCGAACACCAGTGGGGAAAGATGTTGCAGTTGTGCATTGCTTGTACCTTTGGCAAGCAGATGAGGACAGTGTTACCATTCTGACTTATTCTCCGCTGCTCGCTTTCGTGAAGGAGTCTTAAAGGGATAATCGGACCATATACGCAGCAACCCTTGGGCCTAAATGGCAAAGGATAAAGTCCATGGCTTCCTTCTAAGAGCCACTTTCTTTTCTCCCCTTTGTCAGGCCTGCGATGCTCCTCACCCACTGAGCATTTAATATCTGTGTTTTCAAATCAAAGAACAAGCTTTTCGTCTCCCAGGATAGTGTCTTGTAAAGCCAACCTCTTTATTACTTCGCCAGTTTAAGGCTTTATTACTTGTGTTCTGAAGCCTGCTAGTGAATTATGCATGTTAGAGCTCCCAGCACCTTCCCACTCGCCCTCCACCTTTCTGGGGGTCCAAAAAAGAACCTGGAGATCTCCACGTGTGTTCGCTCCCACCCACGGTATTAATCCTTATTCATTTTAAAAATCTGCTAACGGAAATATTTCCATTCAGCTCATTAATCAATTGTGATTTTCATTCCCTTGTTTTGTAAAAGCTGTTGCAATAAATACTTTTTTCACAAGGCGAAACTCCAAGAGATGGATGCAGCCAGCGTAATTAATTGCACCCAGTTACAGGAGATCAGCAAGTTTGTGAGATTCACATGCTGCTATACCATATGGTTGCCCAGTAGGCGAAAAATTTGATTAATGTTTTGAAGTAGATTTTTTTCAGCAAATATTACAGCCCCAGATGAGGTGGTTTCCACACACCCCCCCCACATCACTCCCCACCCCCTTTTACTTTCTAGTATTGTTAGGCTTAGCTGAGGGAACCAATCCTCTGATTTAAAGCTTAATAATATTGTGATCCAGTGAAAACTTAACATGCAATAAAAATTAGTCTGCCTGTCTCTTGTGGATACAGAAAAATAATGCACGATGTCTTTGTTTGTAATTAAGTAAAATGTGAAAGTTGAATTTCAGAAATTGTTTCTCCCGCCCCCCCCTCCTGCCACCACCTTGAAATGAAACATGACTGTGGCTTTTAATGGATGTATTTTTTTTGGTATGATCTATAAACAATATATTTTGACACACTTTTAAAACTAAAAGGAAATAGCAAAACAAAACGAGTAGTAAACAGCTTAATTACATATTCCATACCAATTAGACCATTACAAATATAACTGTGTGAGTGTCATAGAAAAGTCTCCACTCTGTGACCCTCACCACTCAAGATGTTCATAATTCATGTCTCCTTTATTTTAAAACTCTCCAGATTTTGAAATAAATTTCACGGTTTCCTTACTTTTTGTTATTGTTGTTTAGAAAGCCTGTCTTATTTTATGCCACCGGGGTCCTGCTCGGAGTTTTCTCTCTAATCATTGGAATACGATCAGCCATTTGATAATGTAACAGAATGAGATATGGAAACCATGTGAAATTTTGAAAACATATAGGAACTGGTAATGGACTCCATAAGGAAAATAAAATAAATTCCTCCCTTTTGGTGAATGATGCTTGATGCTTCACATGGCTTTAACTTTTCTGTTTCTTAAACATATTCATTTCTAATTGCCTAAGACAGCGATCTTTCAACCTGGGTGTCACAAGAATTTTTAAAACATGCAATACCTGACCGTTCAGCGAGGGGTACTGGCCTCTTTTCCCTTAGGTTGTCAAATAAAAATATGACGACAGCCAACACAACAGTAGCCATCCGATGTGAATGAATCAAAATTATACCTATTTTTTGGTCAGACCAGCAAAACATTTATTTTTCGGTGTGCTGCAGAATGTAGCCATTAGTTTATGTGTGCCATGTGATGGAAAAGGTTGAAAATCATTGGCCCAAGCAATATATGACTCCCTGCTTCAATCTTAATGTCTGTTGGAATGAACTATTAGCTCAATGTTTAGAGCATGGTTTTAACCAGGTATCACCTAGTTAGTAATCCTTTGAGTCTTAGCCAATAGAAAACTGTATCTTCTAGAGCAGAAATAATACCCATAACTTGGACCCACCCATGGTCTAGAGCAGCTGTTTTCAGGTATTGCATGTTTTAAACACTCCTACAGCACATCAGCGTGCCTGCCATGACACACCAGTTGAAAATCACTGGTCTAGAGAAATAATTATTTCAAACGGAACGGTGTTATCTCCATCTAACCGAACAACAGTATGTGTGCCTCTTAGATGTCACATGGCTGTCCTCTTTCTCGGTTTTGTGGCTAACGCAGGGTAAGGGCTGTCAGAGTGCTCCCTTTTCCTGTGGCTCAGCAAGGGCTGGGTCACTGGCAGTCCAGGTGATGAGGCAGAGACCGGCTCCAGGAGGCCTCTCCTCTGATGCTGACTTAGCAAGTCAGATCTTTGCGCCTAAAGGTTAGACTGTATTTGATTATTTCACTGAACTAGGTTTCTAACCTTACTTTTCCAGTTTTTTATTTTAATGATGATTACATAATAATTATCCACAAAGGCATGAAAAGAAGTGTTACAGGGACATCGTAGTTTAAAGACTGGAAAGACGCTGGTGCAGCCTAGTTTTCCCAAGTTTGAGCTCATCCTATTTCTCTCCTTTTCCTTATGCCATCCAAGAGAGGCTTTTATAACGAGCAGTGTTAGAGACATCACGACACTCAGGGCGTAACGAACTCCTGCGCCCACCCCATAATTTAGACATTGCCAGTGACTTTTTTTTTTTAACAGTGCATTTTAAGCAATCATTTCTCAAATGCCTACTGTATTCAAGACACTTTGTACGTCACCTCTAATAACAACCTGGGCTTTTAAATTAAAAAAAATGGAAATACTTTTAAAATTTTACTTAATATAGCAGGTGAAACATGAACAATATATGGTCAGTTGGCTGCAGACCCTGTGTTGAATTATTTATGAGTCTACCTCTTTTTTATTATTTTTTTAACAGCACACACATATATGAAATTCATTAATGAGTTAGAGGACACGTGACTCAGGGACATGTCCGAGAGGTCCCAGTGAGTGCCCGCACCTCATGGCAATAGAAGTAACAGTGCCTGTCGTCATAGCGATTTGCTGTAGGTTGGCCGATTTTAGTTGAGGTGGTGGTGTTACGCTTGTCATTTATATAAAATGCAGTTGGAAAGAACAAGCCTGCTTACAGGGCAGTATTTTGTGTTTTGTTTTTTCCAAAAGAGGGAATATGTTTCTTGTCCATTCTTTATTGACGACGCACACATGATATACTGCCAGGACAGTTATACCGACCCTTCCGTGCTGGAGGAGCCCACTGTTCCTGCAGCATCTCCCCTTATTTATCCGGGTTACCTCTCTGGCTGCGGGTCTCCTGGAGAAAGTTCCCAGAGCATCAGCTCCCCCCGATAAAATGTCCTTTTATTTGAAGTAGCCACATTGTACCCTAACTTGCAGGCAATTGTCGGTTTACCAGTCGCTCAGATACAGTGATTTCCCAGCAGGAACCCTCAGTGGGGTAGGGGTCGTTGCCTTTTTCAAGTGGGAAGAAATCCTTACAAGTGTGGGAAGGAAACAGAAAGTCATCCTGCGGGTAGAAGGGAAAAGAATCCTCCTCCGGGTCTCACAATTTGAGATTATTGAGTGTTGCCATGCACAACTAACACCCAGCAGGAAGGCTTTGCTTGCCTCACAAAATCTCCGTTAGCACCAGGCGCCTGGCAGCTGGTGGGAGGGTCAGGGTGCGGGGCGGAGCGGATGCAGGCAGCCCGGCTGCGGGCGCGAGCTGGATGCCGGCGCTGGAAGGGGGATGCTCTACCTGGTAGTGTGACTGTGCCAGTCTGTTTCTTTCCCCGCTTCAGGCAATGCTGATGTTCGTTTTGAAGAACTGAGAGCTAATGTTTTTTATGGCGTTTTTTAAGTGATTTGTCTTGGGAATGCCAAGTTGGCAAGAATAAAACCTCGGCAAGGAGAGTTGATTTTTTGATGACCCAAAGAAGGCACGTCCTGGAGTGATTTAGTGAGGCTCCAGTGGCCTAAGATTGTTCCACATCAGGGAAAGTGTACAGTTACCAGAATTACTTACTAATGAGAAAAAGGGGGAAAAAAAACAAAAGCTGACGAGGCTACAGGGCAGTGGGAATGAACGAATTGGTCGGAGAAACCCTCCACCTTGGGGATCCAGGGTGGTGTTTTCCTCCAGAACAGATTCCATTGTCCTAGTGTGACAGGTGACAGATGACAGGAAAACCCCCAAATTCCCATAAAAGGTAAATGAGTCACCTCAGGAGCAAGGGGGAGCACAAGAGATCCAAGCTGATAACCTGCACCCCAGTTCTGAAATCAAACCGACTGTTCTATTTCCTAAGTACCCAGTATTTGAAAACAGTGTTACCACGTCTCATTTACCTTTATTCTACCTAGGAGAGTCTGTTTCTTTTTGAGGAGACGCTGATTCAAATAATATGGGCGATTGAGAGAAATGCTGTTTCCTTGACACGTGTCGTTTTAAAGTTTTGTCAACCTATAGCATAGTCAGTACATCACGAATTTAAGAATACCCATTGACATTTCTAATACTCACTTTATTTTTATTTTCCTGCAAAATGGGGTAGTTGTATTTCATTTATAATCAGAAGCATATCAATGCATGAATTCTGTTCAGTGTATATAAAGTCACTTTTATTACAGTAATTCTTTAAAATGCACCTGCATGCTGAAACACATTTCCATTTATATATCTCCCGGTGTTTTGTGTTTTTTTTTTTTCTTTTTCACCCTCCCTCTGCCTTAGATGTGCTTGCCGGATGAAAAGAGTTTCTTCAGGGCACACCTGCTTTGGGTTGTACATCTGAAATTTTATCAGAGGCCCTGGGTTTGGTCAATCAAACATCATCCTGGCAGCTTTTACTTAGGGAGCACTCAGAACTGACGTCAATATCTGCCCTCGTGTTTATTTGTAATTAAAGTTAAGATGCTTTAGAACCGCGTTGCCATTAATCTATAAGCCTCGCGCCGTTTCCTGGGGAGTGATGTATGGCCCTTTGCTTTGTGCTTCCTCCGAGAAGAGCCTGCTTGTGGGGCATTGTTACCGAGAGCGGCCTTCCTGCAGGGCTCGCCGCCGTAACTGCTTCAAACTCCTGTTGTTCGGTAAATCTGTCAGAAGGGTCTGCAAGGGGCCGTATTTATGAAGAGAGTGGAGAGTGGTCAGTCTAAAAAGCTCCTTAGTGTAGTACTTTGAATTTTAAATTACACACATAATTCAAAGGTAATGTAACTTGCAGTGCCGGACTTTAGTCCATTCTGTTAAATGGAGAAAAATGAGTGACGTGAGGAATGACTTATTGATTCTTGGTGGGAAAATGACTTCTGTAATATAGGAAGTATGGTAAAAGGAATAGCTTAATTATTTAGGGAGCACTTTTCAAAATATGCTTTTACAGCAGTGCAAATTGTGTATATACAAATTGTACAACCAGGATTTTTTTTTTTTTAATTCTTTCTTAGGGGAAAAGTTATGAGAAGGCTTATAGTATTTAGTTGCTAAGGTAAAGTTTAATTTAGCTTCCACTCCTATAGGCTGCAACTCAGAATGATAGAAGGAATAGTGAGAGCTTCTGAATGCTTTGAAATATGACTTGATCTAATTGCCATTTCTTATTTATATTATACTAAGGTTTGCATTAGGGGAGTTTGACTGCCAAGATTTACCAAGTATCTCTCTCTCTCTCTCTCTCCCTCTCTCTCTCTCTGGCTTATGATGTTTTTCAACAGTGTTATGAACTCAATCTGATTTCATCAAGTAAATATATGGGAAGTTGAGATGACATAATTTAATCTGGCATTTGAGGAAATATTCATAAAATATCAGAGAAAATATTTACTTTGGCCTTCCCCTCCTGATTTCTCTTTTGATTCAGTGTGTATTCTTTGCTTAAGGACCACAGCCTAATGTAATTTTGACTGCAGTTCACAGTGTTGGCAGCTTTTCAGATAAACAGCATATTTGTGGTTAATTGGTTGAACATGTTCTATAATTATAATTATATTAAAACCTTAATGTGCTTGAACATTTGCCCACCGAAGGCCACTTGCATGCACTCCGTTATGTGCCTGCCATTATAACGGAGCTGGCTGGGGGGCTGACAGTCAGCAAGCGAGGCCGGACCAGGAACGGAGGAATAACACAGAGGCTTCTCATTATTTCCGTCGGAGACCGCTGTTTGGATAGCTTCAGACGTTGACCAGGAAAATTGCCTTCTGGTTATAACTTGGATCCCCGGGTTTCAATCTGTGGGTTAACGTTTCTTCAGATTTTCAAAGAGGGTTGGCTTGGCTCTATTTCAATGGTAAACAACAACTGTAAAAAGCAAAATTAGCACTTTATCAAGTTTGGAGCCCATTGCCAAGGCCACCGGGGAGCGGGGAGAGTCACCAAAGACCACTGCTTAGAACTCGGCAAGAAGCCACCTCCGAAATGAGCAGAGAGGTCGATGGCCAGCAGCTGATGCAGGGGAGTCTCCTGTCTATTCTTCAGCGGTGCCTTTTGGATTGTCATCGTCCTGGTAGCCCCCTGGAGCCATCAGCGAAGAATTCCAACACCCCCTTTTTTAAAAAAAAATATTTTTATTGATTTCAGAGAGAAAGGAACAGGGGGAGAGAGAGATCAATATTTATGATGAGACCCGAAACCGGTTTGGCTCAGTGGATAGAGCGTCAGCCTGCGGACTGAAGGGTCCCAGGTTCTATTCCTGTCAAGGGCATGTATCCTGGTTGCGGGCACATCCTCAGTGAGGGTGTGCAGGAGGCGGCTGATCGATGTCTTTCTCATCATTGATGTTTCTAGCTCTCTATCCCTCTCCCTTCCTCTTTGTAAAAAAATCAATAAAATTTATCAAAAAAATATTTATGTTGAGAGAGAATCATTGATCCGCTGCCTCCTGCATGTCCCAAGCCCCACACTGGGGAGACTGATCCTGCAACCCAAGCATGTGCCCAGCCCGGGAATCGAACTGTAACCTCCTGGTTCAACCTGTGAACCTCACCAGCAGGGCATCCAGCACCTTCTTTGTGGATACTGGGCTAGCCATACCCTCGTGTGTTCCCTTAGTAACAGTATAAACAGGTCCACAAACGCCCTGCTTTTATATGACCTGAGAGCTGAGGATGGCTTAAACCTCTTTAAAAAGAACGAAAAGAAGCACAACATTTCATAACGTATGAAGATATACGAAATGCAAATTAATGTCCATAAATAAAGTTTCATCGGAACATGCCGCTACATCTGTGTGCATTGTCCGTGGCCGCTTGCATGTTGCAAAGGCAGTGTTCAGCCGTGGCAGCAGAGCCGCTGTGGCCCTCAAGGCTGAGCATGCTCACTCTCTGGCCCTTTAAGGGAAAAGTGTGCCACCCAACCTACAGGATGACCTTTATTTCCTGTCTCCCATCAGACTGGCCATGCCATGAGGATAGACATTAACCCTGTCCCAGTGCTTTCACTCCAGAGCACTTTCCAAAGCACTCTCACTCTGGCCCATAGAGAGGGTTGGGGTTGGATGAATGAGTGAGTGAATGAATGAATGAACAAACGATCACACCAAAGCTCTGAGTACAGAGATGTCTGTCATTTTTCTTATTTTTGTCCCAGCGACTGAACACAGTTATAAAATTTGCAAATCTGTTACCAAACATGTTTGAATTGATTTTTATGGTCTTTTAATTAACTCAATAAAAATGGCAACAACAACTCAGCAGTTTTAAGAAAAGAACAGAGCCAAGTATTTTTGTTATAGCTAGGCATATAAACCCATATGATGTCCATATGCAATATTTATATGGTCCAGATTATTTTTTTGGACTGAGAATACTTAAAAAATTAGGACTTACTTAAAAGATTATGTCCTATATCCTTCAAGAAAGTAAGGGAAAAAAAGTTCCCCCCCAAATTTATTTATATAATGGAGCAATTCTGGCACCGCAAAAATACGGCAGGAAATTCCATTCTGTTTAAATGTCCTGCCCTCACCCTAAAGTATTGGAAGGGGTTCATAGAGGAGCCAGATGAAGGCAGACAGATATCAGTTGTACGGCTGAATGTGCACTTCATCAAAATACTTTGTAAGGTTTTCGAGGATGAGTTAGGAAATGATGAGGATTCCAATTCAGCGTCTTCAGGCCAGTGATGTAGGCCAGAGGTTTTTGGCCAAAATGGTAGAAAATTCTAGAGCCTCCTGAAGACATTCTTTCTCCCCAGCATCACCCCTTGGGCACACTCTGGTAAAGGCACCATTTCTTGCTCATCCCCTGCTCCTGGCCTGGCCTGCCAGCCACCTCTTCCTCCAGGTATCTGAGCTTTTCGTCTCTCTGAGACCGGGACCGCTCTGGACTAAGGAGGGAGACTCCAGTGTACACCTTGCTTCCCCGGCTTAGCAGCTGGGTGGCTTCAGGCAAGTAACCTATCTCTTCAAGCCGCTACGTTAGTTAACTCAGCAGCAAAATTACTACCTCACACCTATCTCTTCGTGTTGCTGCAAAGATGACAGACGGGGACGTTAGGCAGTCACCCAGGGAGCTGTCTGGTGTACAATAAGCAGACCAGAAAGGTTTGTTGTTTTTACTTCCTCTCCTGTCACGTTTTGTAACTGAGTCCAGGCTTCTTTAGAAACAGAAGTCTAGAGAAATGGTCCCCTCTGTCCCTTGTGGGTTTCACGTGACAGCTAGCACCACCTTGCTGGGCTGTGTGGCCTCCCTCCCCTCCTTCCTCTCTTCCCTCTGTCTTACAGTGGTTCTGTGATCTGTGGGTCAGTTGTCGTCTCTTCTGAGCAGGAGTAGGGCACTTGCATGTCCTTTCTCCCGCCCGGACTGATGGGAAAATTATGAGGTATGTGATAGAGCAGGCACCTGTAAGTAGGTTCTCTCTACTCCAGCGGGTCTGCTCAATTCTGGCAGTTCCTCATCCAGGCTGAAAAGAGCCTTTGTTTCCACAGATACCCACTAAAAGGTGATTGACACGTTCTTCAGGGTTCGTGGGTGCTCAGCACTTGGCTCCCCGCAGAGTCCTGTTATTCTGCCTTCTGCTCCCCTGCTGATCCCGGGGGAAACCATCTCCCCTTTCTCCCGGTCTGAATCCCTCAGATGGAGCCTTAAGTGTCCTCCTGTATCAGGAGCTGATTTCCTTTGATGAGTTCTTTGCCACTTGTCCAGTTTGGCCTTCTCTGGACTTCACTCACATCTCTGTGCCAAGCCAGGTGCTGGGGTTGGGGACATGAGGATTCTGAGTAACTTCATTCCTTAAAAAGCTCGCAATCAGGAAGCCCATCCACTCACTAGTGTTATTCATGATCCACAACCGCTGTGAACCCACTCATGGTCCCTCTTGTAACCTTGATGGCTTCTCCTCATTCTTTAAGATCCAATTCTGATGAGTGTCACTGACTCCCGAACAACAAAAATATAGTCCCTCAGTCATTTACTCTTTATGTTCCTAATGTGGGTGTCCATTTTGTACTTAACCTCATCTACACTAATAAAAGAGAAACATGCAAATTACTGTCACTCCGCTACGCCCAACAGCCAATCAGAGTGAGTATGCAAATTAAGCTGAAAAGATAGCGGCAACCCCATCCCTAGCAACTCTTGGCCCATGAGAGTCAGAGACGTCTGTTGCCAGCACCTGAAGCTGGCTGCAGCCAGAGAGACCAAGAAGCCGCCTGCCTCGTGATCCCAGGCCACAGCCAGCAGCAGAAGCCTCATGTCCACCTGTCCCACATCCTGGGAGGGACAGAGAAACCAGATGCCAGTGTCTGAGGCTGTCTGCAGCCCAGGAGATGAAGAAGCTGACTGTCCTGCGATCCCAGGTCATAGCCAGCGGGAGAAGTCACCTCCCATGCATCCCAGGGAAGATGAAGAAGCTGCCCGCCTGTGGTCCAGGTGCCAGCACCTGTGGCTGGCTATAGCCTGATAGATGGAGAAGCCACCCACCCTGTGGTCCTGGGTGCCAGCACTTGAGGCTGCAACCCAGGCGAAGCCATCTGTCCACCATCCCCTGAGGCTGCAGACTGCCTGGGCATCTATGGCTGACCAAAGGGAGGGAAGCCCAGATCCAGAGTGCCTGTGGTCAGTTGGAGGAGGGAATCCTGGGTCCCGGTGCAGAGCCAAGGCAGAGGTGGTTAGGGGCAATCAAGCCAGCAGGGAGCAGTTAGAGATGATCAGGATGGCAGGCAGAAGCAGTTAGAGGCAATCAGGCAGGCAGGCAAGTGGTTAGGAGCCTGCAGTTCTGGATTGTGAGAGGAATGTCCGACTGCCAGTTATCCCCCAAGGGGTCCCAGATTGGAGAGGTGCAGGCCAGCCTGAGGGACACCCTCTCACACCCCCACCTTAGCCCCCTCCTTGTGTACAAATTTTGTGCACTGGGCCTCTAGTTGTATTATGACTAATGACTTGCCTATGTATCCCCCAATAGACTGTGAGCTCAAATACATGGAATGAATGAATGAATGAATGAATGATTCAAGAACAAAATCTGGCTCAAAGGAGACATGTGGCTTTCCACTCAAAGCTCTCACAGGAAGGCTTTAAATCCCCCATAGGTCCTGCTCAGGAGTGTGGACCATTGCCTACCCAGGATGCACTCACCCTGGCCTGTTTCATAGTATTGTTGGGATCAATTATTGGTGGTTAGAACCTGGAGAAAATTCAGGAGTCTCATCTCAGATTATTTTGGCTCAAGTCAGGTGCTCTACCGTTTGACAGATGAGATATGGTAGAGTAGAAATAGTGGCCGGGATTAATTCAGACAGAAATGAGCAGAGTGACTGGCTTGGATTTAATATTTGGTTAGAGAGGAACGGGATATTGAAGAGTTTTAGAGCAGTATGGATGAGCCATTGGGATTCTGTGCAGGATCTTAGAGGAGGTGAGCTCATTATCTCCAACCCTGGTTCTTTCTTTTAACAGACTAAGGCACTGGTTCTCAAACTTGAACATGCACAGGACCCCTGGAGGGCTTATCAGACCACACCTCCTGTGGCGTCACCTCCAGAGTTTCTGATTGCGGAATGTCTGGAGTGGGGGCCCAACAGCCTGCTTTTCCAGTCATTTCCCAGGTGATGTCGGTGATGCTGGTTAGGGGATCACACTGGACTAAGGGTATGCTAATTTCAGTTTTAAAGTATTCACACTCTGCCATCCACAACTTATTTCAGTCAATAGTAGGATAAAATCTTACTTTTTGAGTATAAAAAACAAACAAAAACAAAGTTATTTGAGTTTTTGCCATCCTGGCTTTGAAGTAGCCCTTTGAAGTGAGAAAACCAAAAGTGAGATTCTTTTATTGAGATAATTTGCCGTAACTATGAGCACTGCATCACATCTGGAAAATATGCAAAACCTCATTTTGCACTTATTTTGTCCAATCTACCTGTGTTGTTCAGTGTTTCCTATAAAATTGAGTGTACCTGCTGCAGACGTTGGTTTTGCGGTAATAATACTTTTCTACATTAAAAAAAAAAAAATCCTGGAATGAAAATATACCTTAGTCTTATTATTGTAATCTCCCCTTGCCTTTTTTGCATGGATCATTTGTTTGTGAACTGGTTATTCAGGAAAGGCTCAAAGGTAATTTCATGGTTTATAGCATTTATATTGGCGCCTTTAATGAGCAAATCATATTGTTTTCTAATACACGAAACAAGAAATTCACATATATATTATTTTCATTTCCTAATATTACATGTATATCAAGTTCAAGACATTGAGAACAACCACATAAAGAAATTATACTTCTGTACACAGGGGAAATATGAAAGTTTTGTAAGGCAAAAAAATAAAAAAAAGTCTACATTTGCAGGCTTATGAGATGATTTTATTTTTAATGAATCCAAATGGTAGCAGGGAGCTGCTGTTGTGTTTGTGCGTCGTACAGCAATTCATATCTAAAAATATGGTAACATATGGCTTTGTTATTATTTCGTTTAGGAATTTATGCGCCTAAAGGAGTGTTGAGAGCCCTGGGTCTCATTCAGTTGTTGTAGCGGCAGCTAACCAGGACGAGCTGGGCCAGAGAGCTTCTCATCCCAGGGTATTAAGAGTTGACCAATTTGCCTGACCAGTGTGGCTCCGTGATTGAGCGTCGACCCATGAACCAAGAGGTCACGGTTCGATTCCTGGTCAGGGCACATGCCCGGGTTGTGGGCTCCATCCCTAGTGTGGGGCTTGCAGGAGGCAGCCAATCAAATGATTCTCATCATTGATGTTTCTATCTCTTAATCCCTCTCCTTCCCTCTGTGAAATCAATATAAAAATTTAAAGAAAAAGAGTTGACCAGCTCACCATCTTGTTGGTGGTGTTTATTAAACTCAAGAACTTTATTTTTCACATTTGCTAATGATTCTCTTTCCTCTTTGTTGTTATGTTTTAGAAAGCTGAACGGGTGGAAGTTCTGGCCCAATAAAAACATGTCCTCAGTTAGAAAAGAGCACAGGCTGCTTTTTCTAGCCCAGGAGTGAGGTGGCTCCCTGGCCTCCTGGTGCATTTGATGTCCTGGGCACTCACTGACACCCACACACGCCCACTCACCAGACCTTTCCCTCCTGTCCAGATTGTGTGTGTTTTATGGCTCTCACATGGAGCGTGCAGCTGTGTAAACCCCAGCCCGGTTTCTGCCCAGCTTTGATCTTCGCATGGATCAACAGTTGCCCTCACTCCTTGAACCCCGTTCCAGGGCCCCTGCACTCCTCAGGTTTTTCCATTTTCTGGTCATTATGGCATTGCTCAGGGAGCCTTCCAACAGCATCTCCCCACTCAGGGTGGAGAACTTGGAAGGAGCACCTGAAGTCTGTCGTTGGTAGGACCTTACTAAGGAGTGATTTCTATCTGATGCCAGAAAGTCACTTTAGTTTTCTTCTAAGAGACAATCTAATAGTTTCATGTTGACTGGTGGAGTCTGAAGAAATTCAAAAATTCAACCTGTTATGGATTGAATGAATGTTTATGGAACAAGTACAGTGTGTGTGTGTGTGTGTGTGTGTGTGTGTGTTCATCTCCTGAAAAGCTCAGTCCTCCCACAAACCATGGCTCTATCCGAAATGGACTATTGGACTGAGACAGTGTGGCATTATTGTTATTTATTATCATCATCAATAAACTGGGTGCCTATGCATGGGGAGGTAAAAGTCGTGATGCCTGTCCTTACAGTCTAACCAGAGGATAAAGTCCATGTTTTTAAAGGACTCAAACAAGGTACAAGGAAACTCTGGGAGGCTCTGGAGAAGGATCCATCATTTCCTCGTTGGATGATGGTAAGTGGCTCCCCAGCTGGGCTGCGAGGCCTCGGCAGGATGTGGAGCTGAGAGATGAGAAGAGGTCTTTCCAGCAGTAAGCATGTCAGGGAAGGACACATGGAGGACAGATAAGACTTCTGAGTCCCGGATTTAAAATCCCCTAGGTTGAATCCTGGCTCTGCCCCTCTGCCTTTGTGATCTGGGGCAGATTGCTTCATCTTTATGAGCCTCAGTTTTCTCACCTATAAAATGGGGTTAACAGTAGTCTCTGCCTTCTAGATTGTGAGAATTATACGAAACAATGCATGTAACTTGTTTGACTGTCTCTGTGACATAGTAGTCAATAACAATTAGCTTCTATTTTTGGTACACTGCAACTGTTCTCCTCCTCCTCCTCCTCCTCCTCCTTGTCCTCTTTTTTTCTCCCTCTTACCTCCTCCTCTTTCTCCACTCCCCCTCCTTTTTAAAAAAATATATTTTATTGATTTTTTACAGAGAAGAAGGGAGAGGGATATAGAGTTAGAAACATTAATGAGAGAGAGACATCGATCAGCTGCTTCTTGCACACCCCCTACTGGGGATGTGCCTGCAACCAAGGTACATGCCCTTGACCGGAATCGAACCTGAGACCTTTAGGTCCGCAGACCAACGCTCTAACCACTGAGCAAAACCAGTTTTGGCCACTTGCCCTCCTTTTGAAAAAGGTTTACATTGAGGGAAAAAGGCCTAGTTGGAGCCAACATTCTGGTTGGACAGGACCCTGGGAGGTATGTGGGCAAATATTCTAAGATTAGGTTAAACAGTGAGTCTCCATATGACCTAGGATGGAGTCATATTCTTACCAGTATCCCCAGAACCTAGAAGAATGACAGAGAGACAGGCTCTGGCCTAGAGGATTTTGAAAGCCAAGGTGAATTTCGGTAAGTGACACACCAGTGGCTGTGTTATGTGATGCTGTTGATTGAACCTGAAAGCCACCTTCGTATTCTGTATCCTAAGAGCAAGCTCTCCCTTCCTTGATGCCTGACACCTTCTCACCATCAGAGCCATAGGTATACATATGATCTTGATTGCTTGAGTGAAGCCCACGTTTAGTTGGCAACCAAGGGGGATGAATAATTGGTCTTGAAGGTACAGATTACACAGAATCAGTGTTGCCCTAGTTTCTTTATGTCCGTTGAGCTGTGGCTGGAAACCCAGCTTCTTATCAAGCAGGTCATCAAGGTTATGATCTAAGAACTTGGGGAAGATTGGGGTCAAGTTGTCTGCCTGGCTGTGTGGTGAGATGTGGCAGGAACCAGCTCACAAGGTCCAGGAGAGAGGGAAGTCTCCATGGCCTGGCCACAGTGCACCTTTATCATGAGGGGAAACTGAAATACATATTGTTACTCTAATAAAGGACAATATTCCTTCAAAATAGAAGGAAATGAGTGGAAGTTAGGAGTCAGCTTTAATTTTTTCAACAGTAATAATGAAATCTATTCAATTTTCTCTTCTTTTGAAAAAAATATTTTAATCTTCTGAAAAGTATATACATATAGGAATAATTTCCTGGGAGTCTTCATAACTTCCTTTTTCACATCTCTAAATATTAGTTCTTCGTGCAGTGGCATTAACTACCAATCTCGACTTTTTCAGGAAATGATTCATTGCTTTGTAATTTCAATTCTCTAACCATTTTCAGCTACGCAATAAATTTAAATCCTTTATTATCAAGATAACATTTGTTCTCCTGTCACTGAGATATAATGATTGGAAACCATTTTTAGAAGTTGACTCTTTTTGGGACAGCTCTTGGGATTTGTCCTTTGTACCACTACACAACTTGTAGGGTGTCTGTTTTCAAGGCAGGGGGCCCATGTGGCAGGTCTATACATTTTTCCCAAGGGCCTAGAATAAAAGACTTTATTGGGTGAAAGGGAAAGGGAAGAATGTTTATTTGAAGTGTGTGACTCCGAGGAAAATCATTTCCAAAGAACACAGAATAAACGATTGTCAACTGCTAAGGCGCCCTTTACAATCCTGACAAACGGCTATGAATCTGGCAAGGTCAGTCAACTCAGTGCTACAATTTATTGCAGAGGGGAACCCTGGCGTCCATCCGGTGCCTTCACCTGCCACTAACTTGCTGTGCGATTGTGGGGGAGTCACTGAGCATCCCTGAACCTCAGTTTCTTTATCAGTCAGGTGAAAGAGTGGGCCTAGTGTTCTAGGGAGGTCCTGAAAAAAGATCCTTGAACTGAGGATCCCAGACTCTCCTCTCTACAATATTAATTGGAGCAACTCTCACTTCATTCCTGCTTTCTATGTAGGACTTCTTTCTAGGATATGTTTTTAAATTTATTTTTTATGGCCAAGTAGTATTCTATTACATATACGTACATCTATACCACATCTTTATATGTCCATCAATCAATGGACATGTGGATTGATTCAATATGTTGTTAAATAATGTTGCAGGTGACCATAGGGGTACATATGTCTTTTTGAATTAGTGTTTTCATCCCCGGAAGAGGAATTGCTGAATCATATGGCAGTTGTATTATTAATTGTTTTTGAGTGGCTGCACCAAGGTTTTTGAGAGTCCCTTTTCCCCACAATCTCTCTTTTTGATAATAGCTGTTATAACTGGTGTGAAGTGATGTCCAGTGGTTTTGATTTGCATTCCTCTATTAATGTGATGCTGAATATATTTTCATATGCCTGTTGGCCATCTATATATCTTTAAAAATGTTAATTAAAACACTAAAGTTCTGAAAATAACAGGAGCTTTTTTTGCTGAGATCATTATAAAGCACATAGAAAATTTAGGTAATGTATTAGTACTCCAATGAACAACCATATACTCACTACTAGAGTCAACCAATGCTGAGGTTTTGCTATATTTGATTAGTCCATTCATTTGTTCCTCCATCCATCCATCCTCCCCCACTCACCCATCTACATACTTGACCCTTATGTACTTAGGTGTTCATCTCCTAAAACTAAAGACACTGTTCTACCTGATCACATTTATTATTGTTATCATATCAATGAATTTGATAATAATTCAGTAATGTAAAATAATACATAATCCATACCTAGATTTACCAAGTTATCCTCAAAATGTCTCTCATAGCTTTTTATTTTCAACTAGGTTGCAGTCATTCAAAGTATACCCATAACATTTGGTATCTATTTTTTTAAAAGATATTTTTATTGATTTTTTTTACAGAGAGGAAGGGAGAGGGATAGACAGTTAGAAATATTGATAAGAGAGAAACATCAATCAGCTGCCTCCTGCACACCCACCACTGGGGATGTGCCTGCAACCAAGGTACATGCCCTTGACTGGAATTGAACCTGGGACTCTTCATTCCACAGGCTGACACTTTATCCACTGAGCCAAACCAGTCAGAGCTTTTCTGTCTGTTTTAAATAGAATATTTTGAGGAGAAAGGTTCCTGTCTGAAGACTGTGGATACAGATTTCCTTTCTCAGGAGCAAGGCTTTTCTTGATTTTTCAGTACTTTTGTATCATCTAGGAAACTTAATTTGTTGTACGTACTATTGTACGTGTGTGAATCTGGCTTCAGCTTCCAGCCCAGCTAAGACTGACTGTGAGGAGGATTTTCTTTGGTGAAACTTGGGAGGAGATAAAAAATATCTGTTAATTAGGATTGTGGGAATACGCTGTGTTTATCTCAGGCAGTATAAGTCTGCCCTGGGCCCTGTGCCACGCACAGTAAGGCGAAATGTTGTGGAAAGAAAGACACAAGCCTCAGGTTAAGAAACCAAACCCTCCAAGACCTCGGGGCTGTTTGCCTCTGATTAGAGATCAAGAAAGACAGAGTGTAGGTCGGGACTGCCTCTTGGCACTGATGGCTCATCTGGGCACCATAGGGCATTGGGTGACAAACTCATCTCTCTGCCGCACAAATGCCGTGCAGCGTGGCAGAACTGAGCTTCCTTCTGCCTCCTTTAGGGGTTTGTTTGGCACGGCTTAGGTCACAGAGAAGGCACTGATATGCCCACAACTGGGTTCGTGCGTCAAAATAACTTACTCTAAAATGAGATGAGGTTTTTAGGTGTGTTTATCATCCTCCCAGAGTCATGAATTTGACAGGCAAATATATCACTCCCAAAGTTGTAGGACTAGCCTTCCATTCCCAGGCTTTCCTCTTGCCCCTTTGTTTCCCACGTTGACCCTTTTCTTGGTCTAATCCAGAGGAGAAGATGCAGTGAGAATTCCCTCTGCCTTTGTACAGATTGTCTACTGGCAGAAATGTTTGTCTTGCCACTCAGTGACTTTTAAGCATTGTTGAAATACCTTGGAGTGGTGAACACACAATATAATATACAGGTGATGTATTATAGAATTGTACACCTGAAACGTATATTATTTTATCAATCCATGTCACCTCAATCCTTTATAATAAAAGGCTAATATGCAAATTATCCCCTCCGGAGTTCCACTGAGAGACCACTTGCTATGATGTGTGCTGACCACCAGGGTGCAGCCAAAACAGGAGGAAGGCAGCTGGGAGAAGGATGGCCTCAATCAGACCTGATCGCCAGCCAGGCCTAGGGACCCTATCCGTGCACGAATTTCATGCACTAGACCTCTAGTAAATTCAATAAAAAAGTAAAAAAAGTTAAAGAGATTTTATATAAAAATATGCCTTTTCCAATAGTTTTGAAAATTGTAAATAGAAGTAACCAGTGGCTTGAACTGAGTAAAGGCATCAGATGGGCATGCGGTTTCTAGTTTTCCCTAGTCTCCACCACTCCCTATTGTTTTCCTGTGGTACCCACTGAAGTCCCCACAGTTACATTAGAGTTCATCCAGTCACCCTTCCCAAAGTCAGGTCCCCTGTATCTTCAACTCTTCATTATATTTATAGTATTGCCTGAGTGTGTTGGGCTTGCTTCCAAATTTGGCCAGAGGGTTGCATTTCTTACTCTAGATCAAAGAGTCAAGAAACTTGAACCTGACTTCTTCCCACAATTCCCAAGGATTAACTTCATTTCTTCCCACAATTCCTAGTGAGCCTCACTTGTTCCCATAATTCATATTGAACTTTACCTCTTCCCACAATCCCCAGGGAACCTCATTTCTTCCCCTAATTTAAGCAGCTTTACTCATTTATTCTTCTTTCCCTCTAGCTTACCAGGAGAAAAAAATTATGTAGCCTTCAGATAAATCCTTGGGTCTAAATGAAGTGAAATGAACATTCAGGAAAAAGTGACTGACACTACCAAAGGCAAGGCTATGGAGTCCTCAGAATGACTGCAGGGGTGTTTAGAATTGTTTTCTTCCCAAATTAAAGAAGAAGGAGCCCAGGTCCCATCAATTGATTATAAGTCACTGCTAGCCCATTTGAGTTCCAGTCATTGTGAAATTGAACGAGTCTGCGGGTCTCCCATGGAGTTTGAACATAGGAGCACTTTTTTCTTTTAAGGAAGAACAACCCCTCTCTTAATTTTAGTAATGCTATAATGGCAGAATGTCACTCACCCACCACGTGGGTGTTCGAGAAGGATCGTGGGTGCCATGCAGGCCACATTAAACCATCAGCCCTTGAGGGTTCAAGTTAGTTTGAAATGAGAAATTGCCAGTGACCTGAAACCCATCATTATTAACCTTGTGGCACCACATCTCCATAACTAGTAGCCAACTCTCATTTTTCTCTTCTTCTTCTTCTTTTTTTTTTTTGTTGGTTGGAAGAAAGGCTCATTGATGAAAGTTGGCTCAGTTCTTTTTGTTTAAGTTAAGTGGTCGGACCACCAAGAAGAGTTACTCTCCTTTGATTGGGACTAGTCCTAATACAGATGTCCTTTGCATGGCCAATCTCCTTTTGCTGGTACACCCGCAATTGGTTCGAGCTGTGTTTATGTACAGACACCGCCCACAGAGACTGTGGGGAAGCATCTGTGTGTCACTGCCTAAGTCTTCCAAAGGAATTACCTTTCAATAATTTATGGTTTTGTAACTTAAGTACATTTATAATGAACGAATGAATGGCTTCTTTCTTCTACCTTCATCTAAATATGGAACAAATGACAAAAAGAAAATGTGAGGTAGGAAGGGTTTTGGGAAATGCATTATAGAATAATAATATGCATTATATCCCCGGACATTTTATGGTAGGAGATTTTGGAAGGGCGAGTTCAGCTCTTTCCAGATGTGGCTTCATTGGTTATGTGTTGGCTGGCTAGGCAGTGAGGGTCCTGCTTAGGACATTCTTACCTCTGTGGCAATAGCTGTTTCAGAATCCTGCCTTGTGGTACCCACTGAATTCCTCACATTTACATTAGAGTTCATCCAGGTGCCCTTCCCAAAGTCAGGCCCCCTGTATCTTCAGCTGTTCATTCTAATTACAGTGTTACTTGAGTGTGTTGGACTTGCTTCCAAATTTGGCCAGAAGGTTGCATTTCTTGCTCCAGATCAAAGGGCCAAGAAACTTGAACCTGACTTCTTCCCACAATTCCCAGTGAAGCTCACTTCTTTCCATAACCCCCAGTGATGAACTTCACTTCTTCCCACGGTTCCTAGTGAACCCGACTTGTTCCAACAATTAATTCTCAGTGAACCCACTTGCATGATATGGCTTTGAATAGCCCACTCATTTCTCCATTAGGCTTCCACGCTTTCTCTCTTTCATGACCCATATCTAACTAGTTTCCTGTGGCAGTTCTATCATGTTTTGTCAGATCATGGTAAAAATTGATTGATAACTCTATTTTTGTTGTTGTTGTTATCCTGTGCCATTCATTATCTTTATTTCATTGGGACTTGTGTGCTACGGCTTTCTAGGGCCTGACTCAAAGAATATCAGCAGATGCCAAAACCGGTTTGGCTCAGTGGATAGAGCGTCGGCCTGCAGACTGAAGGGTCCCAGGTCCGATTCCAGTCAAGGGCATGTACCTTGGTGGTGGGCACATTCCCACTTGAGATGTTTCTTTCTCATCGATGTTTCTAACTCTCTATCCCTCTCTCTTCCTCTCTGTAAAAAATCAATAAAATAAATTTTTTAAAAAAGAATATCAGCAGAGAGTGTTGTGAAAGGTACTCTTTACGATGTAAGAACCTGAATACTGGTTCACTGCTGACCCTTCAATGCTAGCATGATGCCTGGTGTTCAATAAATACTTGCTGAGTAAATGAATGGAGAAATGTAGAACTTGTGAATGTTACCTTATATGGCAAAAGAGACTTTACCGATGTGATCAATTTAAGAATCTTGACATAGAGAGATTATCCTGGACAATTCAAGTGGGCCCTCAGTGCAGCTGTGAGTGTGTGTTTGTTTTTTATCAGAGGGAAGCAGAGAGAAGTTGACTACAGAAGAGGGAAACAATGTCTGGCAATAGTGAGCATTCAATAACTGTCACATGAACACCATGGTTGTTGTCATTGCGTTCTTTTCCTCCTCATCCCCTGTCTTCCTCCTCTTTCTCCACCATCGTCATCTATAACTACCCCCTGACCTCATCATGATAAATCTATCTGTGGGTTTTATTTTTAGTGATCAGTAATATAGCATTTTCCATAAGATTATATAAAACCCACTAAAATTACGTGTGGCTTTTCTAGACAAGTATCTTTCTGAGCTCTATTATCAAACCACATGGCACATATTTGGTACTTGCAAACACACACATGCATGCACACAAGCACATATAATATTCATTGATAGAATAATTAATTTTTCACTGAATAATGAACACATGCTTATTATATTCCTGGTGGAGCTAATTTGTTCTCGTGTCTTAGAGCAAGGTCAAATCACAGATTGATGGCTTTGGCTGTGTATCAGGAGGACTTCCATTACAGCTGATAAGTGGACCCAAATCTGTAATAACACTAGCGGTCATCCTAACCCTGCAACTCCCTCAGGTCCCCGTGGCATGTATGGGTGAGTGCCATGTGCCGGTCACAGTGGAAAAGTGTGTTCATCATCTCAGTGCAGTTGCTATCTCCGTGGGGAGAGTAGGGCTGGTGAGAAAGGCATTTTCCTCCCCTTGCCTGCTCTCACATCCCTCTCAGCTCCTCTCCTCCCCTTTCCAGTGTTTTGGCCCCTGAGAGAAGCCAGTTGCAATTCTGGAGTGTAGTGCACCTCACTAGTGGAGGCGGAGCCAACTCTGAGGGAAGGGGTGTGTAGAAAGAGCCAGGTGTGGCATCAGAGCGGTCACTCAGGAAGCCCCGGAGAAAGGGACAGTGAGTGTGAACAAGGGGCAGCTACCTGCATGTGGTTTGGGGGAAGATGTCCAGAAACTGGGGCCCTGAAAGTCTGACCTAATTTTGCATTAACAGCAGTCTCCCAGAAGACCTGGGGAGCAGATAAGAGACTTGTGAAAAATACCAGACTTCCTGAGGGTTAAGTGAAAAGGGAGAGGCGGGTGTAGTTTGAGCAACTTCTGGCAGCTCCGCAGTCATTCATTATCTCTTGGTAGCAAAGCATGGAGGGACTGGTTGTTTTGCTATTGATCATGTTCCCTGTATATCTAAGGCTAATATTTTTTGGCAACACAGGCCCCATGTGTATAAACAAATTCCTTTCTTGATCTTCTAAGCTGCAAATACTTAACAGATTCAGGCTTGGAGAACTCAGTTCCTGCCACTAACTCCAGCACGGAGGATTTATAACTGGGAGGGAGGCAGAAGGTATGTGAAAGGTACTCAAACTGTCACTTCCTCCACCCCCAGGAGCCCAAGGCAGAGCCTGGGAGCCCTTGGTTTATTGTGGGGATTGTGAGCTGTTTTCCTTCCTGGGGAGACGGTGTTAACTGTTTCATGACTGGAATTGCTGGAAGAATCAGCATGCAGTGTGACCCGGGCACATACGTGTTATGTGAAGAAATGCGGACCAGGAGGCCCACCGAGTGGGCACCCACCTTATTGCAATGATAACTGTGTAGGAGGGAGAGAGAGAGGGGAAAGGTCCAAGGCTGAGAGCCAGCAGGGCCTGGAGCCTTGTCCAGAATGCATGTATTTTTTTAAAAGTGGGAAATATGTCCACCTATTACTTACCTAATAAAATTACTTTTAAAAATAGCCCGGAGGCATTAGTTTTCTCTGACTGCCATAACAAATGACCTCAACCTTAATGATGTAAAACAACACACACTTATGACCTGCTGTGTCTGGAGGTCAGGAGTCTGACACAGGTCTTACTGGGATGGTCCGAAGGTGTTGGTGGGCTGTTCTTTCTGGAGGCTCTGGGGAAGAATCCATTTCTTCTCTTTTTCTGACTTACAGAGACAGCTGTTTCCTCAGCTCTCGGCCCCTCCTTCCATCTACTAGACAGCAGCATCGGGCTGGGTCCTTCTCAAATGGCCATCTCTCTGTTTTTCTCTTTGGCTTTATTTTTTCTGTCTTTTTTTCCCCCCAAGTGTTTTAAAACTAGATATGATGGACAGTCTCTTTATCTTAAACCCAGCAGCCATAATTACATCTGTGACTTTTACTTCTCTAAGCCAGATAAAGTACATATAGCACTTTCAAAAAAGTGCTAGGCACTTTATTATATTTTATTTTTAAAATATATTTTATTGATTTTTTACAGAGAGGAAGGGAGAGGGATAGAGAGCTAGAAACATCGATCAGCTGCCTCCTGCACGCCCGCCATGGGGACGTGCCCGCAACCAAGGCATGTGCCCTTGATCGAAATCGAACCCGGGACCCCCCCAGTCCGCAGGCCAACACAGTATCCACTGAGCCAAACCGGTTTTGGCAGTGCTATGCACTTTAAATGCTTATGCCTGCTACTGCCAGTATCTGACTACACCACCACAGCCACCTCCACTGTTAATGCTATTATTCTTACCTAATGAGTTATCTCAGTTTTTTCTGTCAGCCTCTTCCCACTTTCACAGTGAGCTGTGCTCCCTCTGATAAGTCAGTCCATGCATGGAATGGGAGTTCTTGTAGATATCCATCTGAGAGACTTCTCCTGGATCTGAATGTCCTGATCCTTTCTGGGCACTTCATTTCAGTCTTTACCCATTCACGCACACATCCACCCACTCATCTACCCATCCATTTATCCATCCACCCATCCACCCATCCATCTATCCATCCACCCATCCACCCATCCATCTATCCATCACTCATCCACCCATCCTTCTACCTGTCTGTCCATTCACCTATCCATCCATTCATCCACCCACCCACCCACCCACCCATCTATTTATCATCCATTTCTCCATCCCCCTCCTCAAGTGGAACCATTGTTTTTGGGAGAAAAAGCTTTTCCTGTATACTCTTTTTTTTTTTTTTTGGTATTGTTTCAAGTATTACAAATAGTAGTACATATGTCTCCTTTTTCCCCCTCTTATTGACCTCCCTCCGGCCTTCCCTACATGCCCTCACCTGCCTGGTCCCGCCCCCCCCGCCCCCCCACCCAGTGTCTTGTATCCATTGGTTAAGCTTACATATATACATACAAGTACTTAGGTTGATCTCTTAAAGCCTCTCCCCACTCCCACCCCTGCCAACCTCCCCTGCCTTCCCGCTGTAGTATGACAGTCTGTTCATTGCTTCTTTGACTCTGTATCTGTTTTTCCCCCCTCCTGATTCTTTTCTTTAAAAACGTCTTGCCTTTGCAGGCTAGAAATAAACCTATAAGAACAAAAAATGTTTGAATCCCATTTGCAATGTCCAATAGTTCTGAGTCCCAGTTTCAATATCAAACAGTTCCTTATGTGTACACGGCAGCAATGCTATCTGGATAGTGGACAAATGGTGGCAATGCCGGTCCGACCCTCTCTGGTTTGGTCCTAGGCAACCTGTAGCCACGCACAGCTGCTGACTGCTCACTTAGCAAGGCATAGTCAATAGTCAGCATCTTCCATCTCTGGACTGTTTCTCCTCTTGTCTTCGTGGTTGGTGCAGACCTGTCAGTTCCTTTCTGTTGCAGAAGTCCACTTGGTCTTGGAGTTGTTTTCTGAAAGTATATAAACATATTCTCCACCAAGAGTTAATAAAGGACTCTTTTCTATAAAACAGACTTGGGGTCCTTTTTATTTTTGCCCAAACGATTTTCCTTTGGCTTATTTTGATACCTTGTGTGTTTTTCATGGGTGTCTTACTGTTAGCATTACAAAAAAGATACCTTTGCAAATTTTATGTAATAATAAATGATTATATGATGATGAAGAAGAAAAAATCACTTCTTAGGTGTGTTTATATCAGAGTGTGCTTACACTATTTAGGGCTTATTAATCCTTGCAATTACTCAATGTTCTATTGGTATCCTCCTTTTTGGTTGAGTAATTCAGGCACAGGTAATAGGTATATTTTCATTACTTAAGAAAATAGAACTGAATTTAAGAAGAAGAAAATAATCACCAAAACTATCTACCCACAATGTTTTTGTGTATGTGGCTTCAGACTTTGGATTGTGAATATATTTTTAGTGTTTTCCTTATTGAACACACACACACACACACACACACACTTGCACGTGCACACATAAACTGTTACTCATACACACAGATACTCACATGCACCACACACACATGCACACAGTCACATGCATTGTACACACACAAGCCTTCCAACGCTGCTGGTATGCTCATGCAGTCCTTCCAAGTGTTTTGTTTAAGTACTGTTTACTCGCCTTCCCCACAAAGTGCGCATTATTGAATTATTTGGAACATACACAGAAGTGGAAAGATGACAACACAATTGCCGTGGTCTCACCACCTACAGATAACCACCACGAACTCTGTGATTTACTTTTTCCTGACTCCCAGAGTCAGCTTGTTTTTATGGAACTGTGACTGTGGTTTTAAGGCTCTGGAAATATAACACACAGACATGAGGGTGCACATAATAGATACTTGCTGCCGGGTGAATTTGAATAAAGGAGCACACCCAGGTAATCAGTATGTGGGTCAAGAAAGGAAACACGACCCAGAAGCCCCCTTCTGCCCTCATTCAGTGCTTACCTCCCGCCCCGCCAGCGGTAACCACTGTTCCGGCTTCGGGCAGTGTGGGTTAGTTTTGTCCATCTTTTTTTTTTTTTTTTTTTTACCTCCTACAAATGTGATCACTTTCTGTGAAAAAATCATATAGTAGGTATTCTTCTATGTCTGGCTTCTTTCTCACAACATTATGCTTCAGAGATTTATGTTTAATGCTGCACAGAGTTGTAGATCATTTGTTCTCTTGGCTGTAGGATGTTGCATTGTGTGAATATGCTCCCATTTAAGTTGTGATGGCATTGGTAAAAATTTGAATCTTAAGCTTTTCATGTAGCATTCTAACCATGTTAGAATTTTCTCCTGCTTTAACAGCCTCATTATAAACACTATTTTAAATAGGCACATAGTATTTACGGAGTAGATTTGTGTTTATTTAACCAGGCTCCTAGAGTTGAGTACTTGGGAGATTTCTAGTTTCGCTCTTTTGCTGTAATAAGTGGCACTGCAGTGAAACCGTGTCTACATCTGTGACTGGGCATTTCTTGTACCTCGGACAGGGTTGTTAGGTTGATGTCCCCGAAGTGGAAGAGCTGGTTCAAAGGTGCGGCCATCACGAGTCTTTTGATGTGTGCTGTCACGTTTCTTTCCCAGCGAGCTGTGCCCAGTGTTTCACCCCCAGCAGGACCGAGAGCCTCTCTTGTCACACACTCATCGGCAGCTTGGGAGGAACCCCGCATAGTCTTGGACTTGAACCTAGAGGCTTAGCTTCAAGTTCCTTCACTTCTCCATTCTGCATCCTTAGGCAAAATAACTGATCTTTCTGAACCTCAGTATTGTGATCTGGAAAATGGGGCTTTTCAATCTTTATACTGTACTGCTTTATCTGCTGCTTTGTCCAACTTTACAGCCTACGAAATTCTGTTTCTGTAAGATGATGATGATGATGATGATGAAGGAACACCTTCTTTGCTGCATTCCAGGGAGATTCCCAGCCATACTACCGTTCCATGTTGCTTTCAAAGTTTTACAGTTATGCCGACATCAGTTTGGCTCAGTGGATAGAGCTTCGGCCTGTGGACTGAAAGGTCCCAGGTTTGATTCCTGTGGGGGGCATGTACCTTGCTTGCGGGCACAACTCCAGTAGGGGGCGTGCAGGAGGCGGCTGATCCATGTCTCTCTCTCATCGATGTTTCTGACTTTCTATCCCTCTCTCTTCCTCTCTGTAAAAAAAATCAATAAAAATATATTTTAAAAAAAGTTTTACAGTTATGCTGCTCAGAATCGGCCTGCACTCTGTGACATGCCTCCTGCCCAAACTGCCCTTTGTCTCTGCTCCCTCATTATTCATTCATGTGAGACTTTATTGAACTTCTAATATGACCCACTGCTCTACTGAGCTCTTTAGTTACAAAGATGAACTAAAGTTGTTTCCTGCTTGTGAGGAAGTTAGAATCTACAAGTGAAGCCCAGCAAGGGAACGGGCCAGGGAACAGACCAGGCTGGGGATAGGCGCTCAGTAGTCCAGGAAATCGCGGGCACCTGGAGAAGGGACATCGACCTTCTCCAAGGAGCGGAGGAGTCAGGAAAGGCTTAGGGAATAAAGTTTTTGAAGTAGAATCTGGAACGATGATTAGGATTGAGTCAGGTGAAGAATGGGCTGAACAATTTAGGGAGACTTGAGTACCGATGGGGTTTTGGGTAAACACACACACACACACACACACACACACACACACACACACACACGTCAAGTTAAAGTTAAGCAGTCCGCAGTCCTTCTTCCCTGCGGAAGATGTTGCTTCACAGGAGACAGTTGGAAATGGCTGGGAAACATTTTTGTTTGTTTCGTTGTGATGGAGGGGCTACTGGCATCAGGGACGCTGCTGAACATCCTGCCGCGAGCAGGACAGCTCCCCCGCCAAGAATTGTCCATAACCAAAGGCAGTGGCGCTCGGTTGAGAAATAGGGGCTAAAGTAATGGGAAGGGGGAGGTGGGTTAATGGCAGAGATGAATGCATTGCCCCCTTCTCAGAACTCGTGTGTGTGTGTGTGTGTGTGTGTGTGTGTGTGTGCGCGCGCGCGCACATGTGTGCCCATGTGCTCACACTTTCGTGAAGTGAGAGGATTCCCGGTGACCCCTGCTTGGGGGCTGCTCATGTGTGAGTGTTGCGAGCTCCCTCTTGGCTAGTTGCCTCTCTCCTGAGAGTTAGTGACTCAGCAGGTGTGCCTCCCCCTTAGCCCCCTTCCCATCGCTTCCCCAGTGCCCTCCCTTTGATTTATGAGAGCATTCTGTTCCCGCTTCAGCGTTTATGATATCCAGGGACTTGTTGGAACCACTAGGAAATGAGAGTGGACAGTGAGACCATTATCATTCATTTTCACTCCCCATAAACATTTTCTGTTTCTTTTTTGGAAGACATCGCTAATCCCCCGTGCGTTGGCTTTGCGCTTTCTTGCCTCAGACTTGGTATAATAGCAAAGTGGTAGTGACTTTTTCCTGATGGCTGCTGAAAAGGTTACATGGTGTTTGGACCACTGCCTGCTTCTACCCTCGAGCGCAAACGATGCGGGAGTAGAAACCGGTTCTAACAATATCCCTTTATAAAACATCCAGAGGCTGGGAGTCCCTTTCCCGGGTGTGAAAGGCGAGACGTCCCTCCAATTCAGAGTGAGGGGGGCTAATCATTGCATGGCCACAGCAATTCAAAAGCAGGCTACAGAAACCTTGACGAGTCCTGGGAGGATTTATATATATATATATGTATATGTGTATATATATATATATATATATATATATATATATATACACACATATACATATATATATATGTATATATATATATACACATAAAACATATATATATATACACATACACACACACACATACACACACACACACACTGACATATATATATTGTGTGTGTGTGTGTGTGTGTGTGTGTGTGTGTGTTTAAATTTCTAGACAAGTTTTGGTTTTGTTGGGAATGGGAGTGGAGAGATGAGGTGGAATCTCTAAAGTATAGGAGACGTTTCAGTTTCCTAGTATGAATGTAGTAGTTGCCTACCTTACGGTTCTTTGGTGCAGGCCATAGAAAAGACTGGATGATTTAAGGGTGAAAACACGATACTATATCTGATATGATTGGTTGCATGTAAGAGAAAGCCCACTACACACACTATGGCTCATTTTCCCGAAGCGGGCAGCCTCGAGTTGGTGCATTAGTGCCCAGTGTGTCCAGTGTGTCATCTTAGATATGTAGTTCCCATCCTTGTGCTTGGGTCCCCAGGGTCACCTCTAGGAAGTCCCTTCATGGTACTGCCCCTGGGATGGCTCAGGTCTAATCCCCGTCCTGTGTGACTCAGCTCCACATGTAGATTCTCAGGAGAGGGTCTGGGTTGCCTGTCTTTTGGAAATGGTCATGGTCACTTGTCTGTTCCCTGGAGCTGAAAGCATGAAGGGGTTTGGGATGAGCAGGAGGTGCTTCATGCCGCACGCACGCCCATGAAGATGCTTTTCAAAGACCACAAAGTATTTGGTGATTTGTGCACTGCAATGAAGACATATTTAATATATTTTATTGATTTTCTTTTTATAGAGAGGAAGGGAGAGGGATAGAGAGTTAGAAACATCGATGAGAGAGAGACATCAAAACGATCAGCCACCTCATGCACGCCCCCTACTGGGAATGTGCCCTCAGCCAAGGTACATGCCCTTGACGGGAATCAAACCTGGGACCCACTCAGTCCGCAGGCCGACGCTCAATCCACTGAGCCAAACCGGTTGTGGCTGAAGACATATTTAAGTTCTGTTGTTGAATCACAAGTGTAGGTTCATGTAACCACCACCACGATTAAAAAACACGATGGCTTTTGCCCCCTACCCTCTGCCCATAGACTTCCTTCTGTTCTACAAGAAAGCACAGGTGTTTCGTTCCTCAGGCTTCTTCCCATTCTGTTTGCTCGAGCTGGCATGCCCTTGGCCTAATCTTCCCTTCTAATGCTTCATCTTTTAAGACTTCTGAAACCTCTCTCAGACCTCCTCATCTCAGTCAGACCTCCTCATAGTACACTCTCTACCTCTGCTCTTTATTTCATAGCTCTTCTAATGATGCGTGGATAATGGTGTGTTTATTTGTGTGAGACTATTTGTTCAACCGCTCTCTCCCCAGGTAGTCTGAAAACTCCATGAGGGTAGGAACTGATTCTGTTTACTCACTGTTGATTTTACAGCCTCATGTATGTGACTAAGCAGGCAGCAGGAGCCAAGTAAATCTTGGTTGAATGAATGAGCAAAGGATAGTGCTCGAGATGTAGAACTAGACTCGTGTCTGAATCTTTAAATGGAGGAGTGCACTAGCATCATAAGAAATCCCACCTGAATTTCTTCAACAGACTTTGATTTTTGATCACCTTCTATATGAGTTTTTGTGCAAAACTCGCTCTGACTGGTGTCCCGCAATAGTTATGCTTACGAGAACCCTAGGTAGATAGTTTAACACAACTGAACCTGCACAATGGGCCAAATTTGCGTTTGCTTTTTTTATTTCTTAGGTTTTTTTTTCAGAAATAGTTTTGTCAATTCATACTGATGAAATAAATCCTAATAACGGCATTATTCCCCAAAGAATGTGGGCTTCTTTTGCCAAAAATAATTGTCCTGAGAAGTAATTGATGAAGTAAACTTACCTCTTGGCCAAATGCTTCTTTGAGGTATTCAACCAAAGATAACAGGCTGCACTTAGGGGAAGCCAAACATCTGGATGAAGAATGAAATATCCAGATGTTTTCAAGTATCTGGATGTTTCTCACCATCTGTTTCTCTTGATTATTGACAAATGATCCAGCTGTTTTGCAGAAGATGGTATACCTAGTCTAACAGAAGAGAGAAATAGTATTCGTGGAAAAATTTGATGGCTTCCCATATGTAGTAACACAGGGTGTATGTCTGTAATTGAAGCCAGGATTCGGTTGCGGAAAGTGAAAATAGCTTCATGTTTTCTGAAGCTGTTTCCTTGCTGTGAGTGCCAGACTGCTAAGATTTGAGGTTAATTGTCTCATTTACATCAGAGCCTAAAATTGTTTGTAGCTTTATTCTATTTATAATGTATTCACACCTTAACCCATAACTTTACAAACGTAATACAAGAATGCTGATAATCAGCACTACTAAAATCTGCAGATTGCCTAAACATTTCGGTGTTTCTTAAAGTAGAGAAAAATTTGGTACCTACAACTTTTAGTGTAGATAGGAATTCATAAGCCTTGATAGAAAATATATTTTATCCAGAGCAGGAATGTCAGAGATTGAGTAACTCCCTCCCCCCAACCCTCTCGATGTTCTATTGTTTGTGTCTGAACCTAAGGAAAGGCTCACAGCTCTGTGTGTGTGTGTGTGTGTTTAATTAAATTAAGGCTGGGGTAGAATATATGATATTTACTCATTACACAATAACATAATCAGAATGCTTATTGAAATTTGAAATAAAACCTATTTGTAGTTGCCCACAAGAATCCTTGTCTGATGTTCATGGGCCCTGAAGGACTGAATATACAGTCCTTACTTAAAAAGTATGTCCTGACAGTGAATAGCGTGGGTCTGGAATTTCCATGTTAACTTATCTTCTCTGTCATTTTCTTGAGTGGCATGCCAGAGCCCACGGAGAAGTAAATTAGAGAAAGCCACATGGTCGCACAGTCAACACCGATGGATTAGGAGCTCGCCCAATGCACCCCCGAGTCTTAGCTTCCTGGAAGGAACTTCCAACTCTGAAGCTCCATCCTACATATTTAGAGGTGGGAGAGCAGCTGCCGGGGAGGCTTCTGATTCCGGTGACTCTCAGTGACATTAATTCTTCACACCAAATCGATGCAAATGGATTTCATTTTTTAGTGTCTGTTAAACATATTGCCAGTGACAGACCCACAAAGACAGGTGGTGGATAGAACGCAAGTTCCAGTTAGTGCAGCCTGGATGGACACACCCACATGTCTTGCCTAAACATTTAGCTCCAAATTTCACAAAAGGCCAAATGGTTTCAATTTTGTTATACATAAATGGGATCATTGTGTATTTACTTCTCACGTGCATGTGTGTGTGTGTGTGTGTGTGTGTGTGTGTGCACGCCATTGGTATGGGGCTCACAGGGGAGACAAGGACAAACAATGCAAAATAGCAAATGAGTCAAATCCATCTGGATTTCGTTATGTGCTAATGATAGCGTTTGTTGTTCTGTTGTTTTTAACCTTCTGCATAGTAGGCAGACTTCGGGGGAATGACATTTTGGCTTTGACTCCCTTTGTAATGTAGTGCCTTGCTATGTATTTCTGAAGTTTCTTCTGTACAGGAATAGTATGTAATAATGCTTGGCACTTACTGTGGCTGAGACCTATGTCAGATGCTTTCATATGCATCTCTTTTTAAACTTTACAACAGTGCAGTGACACAGATATTATTAGCCCCACTTTTGGTGGGAAAAATGGGAATTCAGAGAGGTTAAGTGACTTGCCTAGAGCATCACATGGCGAATGTTGGAAGCAGAACCGAAACCCAGGTAGGTCTGAAGTAGCTCTTTGCCATTGGATGATGCCTTTCATGATTTCTGTGTCAACAACCTTTTCTTATAATAGTAAGTATTTTAGCCTTTGAGCACAGTCTTTGTTGCAACTATTCAATGCTGCCTTTATGGTGCAAAAGCAGCCATAGGCAATATATAAATCAATAGGAATGTTAGTGTTCCAATAAAAATTATCGTGGTTACTGAAATTGGAATTTCCTATAATATTTAAATGTCATTAAATATTCTTCTTTGGACATGTTTTCCAGTCATTTATAAATGGTAAAACTATTCTTAGCTCATAGGCCATGCAAAAATTGGGAATGGGTTGGATTTTGGTGGTGAGCTATGATTTGAAGTTGAAGTCTGTCTTTAAGCAATGATAGAAAATAACAACCCAAATGAATTAGGGGCTAATTCAGAGAGTCTGCTCAGGAGAGTCTTG
>PVJN01009668.1:0-60018 GCA_004026805.1 Lasiurus borealis | reverse complement strand
TATTTAAAGAAGCCAGTCAGTGAAATAAAAATACCACATGCTCTCACTCATTTGTGGAATATAGAGAACATTATAAACTGATTAACAAAAATAGATACGGTGGCAAAGAATCATCAAACAGACTGTCAAACTATAGTGGGAAGGCTGGGGAGAGTGGGGGCTGGGAGGTAAGATATCAACTGAAGGACTTGTATGCATAGCCAATGGATGCAAGACACTGGGGGGAGGGGAGGTTAGGGCATGTGCAGGGGGTTGAGGGGGATAGAGGATGATGGGGGAAGGTCAATGGGAGAAAATGAGACATATGTTCTAATATTTGTAATACTTTAAACAATAAAATAACATTTAAAATATATTTTAAAAAAGAAAATTTCTTAAATCTTTATCTTTGTGGTCAACTCTTTCCCCCACCCTGAACTACCAACAATCACTGATCCATTCATACAGCTTTGTTTTTTTCCAGAAAGTCATATAAGTAGAATCCCACTCCATCTATGAACTCAAGAGGATCCACATTCTCTTGACTGTCCCCAAGTGTCCTCTCTTACTTGGTTAACAATCCCAGGTGTTTTTTTTTATTTTTATTTTTTTAGATTTGGGTCTAATTAATTACCCTATAACTGAAAAAAGTTGCAGACTTGCAGTTTATCCAGCTTTGATGATGGTTCTCGTAAGAATAATTCCGTTCTAACTCTCTACTTCCCAAGTGGAAACCAGAATTCCTCTTGTTCTGTTTTTTTTTTTAATGTGATTTTGCATTTACCTACATTGGGGGAGTATAATTAGAAACAACAAAAAAAAAGTCTTCTGGAACTCAGAAAACTTCACTACAAAGTAGAAGGGAAAGAAACAAATTTTGTTATTGAGTAAGCATTAAACTGGAATGTGACGCCCATCCCGGGCAATCTAAACAGATTGCAGACATAAGCCTCAACTTTTTATACAGCCATGGAGATACAGCCCATTATATTCTTGTTCCCCCAAAGATAAACAGCAACTAGTTCTTATTTAAGAGGACTTGACAGCACCCTTTCTCACACATAGTTCAACCTAAATTCACCTGGAAATTGGAGTGACCATTTTTGTGTTTGGTAATTATCTTTATCCAAAATAAAAGGAGCCCAGCCAGAGTGGCTCAGTGGTTGAGTGTCGACCTATGAACTAGGAGGTCACAGTTTGATTCCTAGTTGGGGCACGTACCCAAGTTGTGGGCTCCATCCCCAGTGTGGGGCATGCAAGAAGCAGCCGATGAATGAATCTCTCTCACCGTTGATGTTTCTATTTCTCTCTTCCTCTCCCTTCCTCTTGGAAATCAACAAACGTTTTGGAAGAAAAAAAGAAGGCTGTGAGGTTTGAGAAAAGAATTGATATGATCAAACACTTTTCAAAGTTCACTCTGGCTGAGAAGACAGCACCTTGAGGCTAGGGCAGGAGCCGAGAGACCAGATAAGAGACTACACGCAATCCAGCTAAAATAGGGAGAAACTTCCCTGCATTGATTTATTGTCATAGTTTTAAAATTCACTTTTTCAAAATTTAAAAAGTATTACAGGAGTTATAGTTAATTAATTATGACACCATATAAATAGGAAATATTGACTTTACTACATTTGAAAGGCATTTGCATAGGAAGCATTTCATTGACATTGCTTGTAGAAAATAATTTCACATTACCCTGGCCAGTGTGGATCAGTGATTGAGCATCAACCTATCAACCAGGAGATCACAGTTCAATTCTTGCTCAGGGCACATGCCTGGGTTGCAGGCTCAATCCCAGTGTGGGGAGTGCAGGAGGCAGATGATCAATGATTTTCTCTCATCATTGACGTTTCTATCTCTCCCTTCCATTCTGAAATCAATAAAAAATATTTTTTTGAAAAAGAAAGTAACTTCACATTTGGCTAAGATAGGCTGAGGCCACAGCAGGATGAGTCAGTAAGAACTCTCTGAGCTGTATCTTTCAAATAAAAGTTTACTTCATAATTTATCAACTACACAATATGCGGAGTGAAAGATAGAGTTTGCACATCCACATTCATTTTGTAGTAACATTTGCAATTGTGATTAAGGAAAGATGTACTGAAGTGATTTACATTTGTCAGTTTCTTAAATGTTAGTTAAATATGTATTGGTCCACTAATAAACATTTGCAGAATATCTTCCACAAATTCAGTGACATCTTTTCTGTATGGTATCCCTGTTTTTATCTTAAATGTGACAAATTATATAGAAGGTGAGATTCCTCATCTTTAGCGTAGTCTTCAAGTTCCTTAGTATATTAAGTAAAACTTTATCCAAAGGTCTTTAAAATCTCTAATTTTACTAAGACCTGAAACTCAATTTTTAGGATCTTTCCATTTCATTAAATTGGCAATAGTTAACGGAAAGCTTTGGAAGGGAATCAATATTTTAAAATTCTTTCTTTCCCTTTTGTAATGTTAGAATAAAACAAAGGAAGTGTTGAGATCTCTTTTTCCACCTTTAGATTTCTCATCACTCTCACAGCAACCCAGTTTCTTAAATCCTTAATTGAAGGACCATTATAGGCGCTAGGATCATGGATCTTTGTAAACTGATGTAATTGAACAGACTTCTTAAGGAAAACTTACTCTTTATTGTTCAGCTTATTTTCACATTGAGAAGCAGCATATATTATTTTTCTTTTTTCTTTTTTTGACAGCTTTTAATTTATCTTCTACTTTAGATTTCTCCTTCTTCCCCCTCCCCCTCCTTCTCCTTCTCTATTATTATTATTATTATTATTATTATTATTATTATTATTATTAAAAAGATCTAGATCCTATCCCAGTAAGACTGATTACAATAAAGGTGTCATCAACATCCCCATGGCCACAACATAAGTAAACCCAGCCCAAATGAAAAGCCATCATCCTCTAGAGCTTCATTTCTTTGACCTACACCTAGATATTTTTCTTTCTCATTTCAGTATACCAATTCTTTCTCATTTCAGTATACCAATTCAGCTGGTATTGGTCAGTGGTTGAGCATTGACCTATAACCAAGAGGTCACGGTTCAATTCCTAGTCAGGACACATATCTGGGTTGCGGGCTCAATCCCCAGTGTAGGGAGTGCAGGAGGCAGCCGATCAATGCTTCTCTCTCATCATTGATGTTTTTTTTCTCTCTCTCCCTCTCTCTTCCTCTCTGCAATCAATAAAAAAATAGATATTTATTTTAATAGGCAAACTTCTTCATTTTTATATCCTTTTAAGATCCTAGGAAAGTGAGTTTCTATTTTATAAATGCACTCATTTGATGTAATTTGTATGTACAGTATACAGATATGGTGGTATCATCAAAAAACACAAAGGAATAGTCATTGTATGGTAGGATCAGATATCATTTAGAGCTATAGTGAACCCTCCAGATTTTTACCAGACGTTTTATTTTATTGCTGAGGAAATCGAAGGTCTGAGGAGGGAAGCAGCACATTCCAGGATACACAATAACGTGCTCATACCGAATTAGAACAATGATATCTTTACTGCCATTTGGTATTTGTGCTACCGCCCCACAGTGATTTCACCTACATAACTAGCCATAGTAACAGTATAATGAAACCGTATTTGGGAAAGGAGAATTAAGATTATGTTGATGATGGTAGTTATATTACTAATTGCCTGCTTGGATATGCCATTCCTACTTTCCTTTATGCAAATTACCATAATAGACAGAATACAAAACACTTAAACAGATATAGTTGATGTCTTAGAGTAACTTATAAGGAAGAAATTGCCATGCGTATTATATAAATAACTTCCAGAAATGTAGCCAATTATGGAACATTTTCAAATAAGGAAAGTAAGCATTCGCTTTATAAAAAATTTAACTAGCAAGGGTTTCTTTGATCTGAAGGAGAAGGAATCACAAGAGGTTCCAGAAAAGTTGAATATGCCCTTTTATTTTTGTTTTAAGGAGTATAAAAATTTTCGGTGATGACTGCTGTGTAAACTTTACAATGTAGAAAGTCATAAAGACATAAGCATTCTTAGAGAGAATCCAATAAAATGGTAATTCAACAGTGAACTCCATTTATTGCATTCTTACTTTGTGACAGATGTTTCCTGGCTCTGGGTGTTAGAAGAAAATGAGACCCAGTTTCAGATCTTTAGAACTTCAAAGTCTAGTTAGGACACTATTATTGAAATTAACTCATTTAATTTAGTAATCTAGTTACTACAATGTAGATAGAAAACATGATACAGAGGTACAAAAAATGGAAATAGTTTACTCAATCTGTTAATGTCGAGAAAGGTGATTAATATTGTTGTCAAAAAGTCAGAGTTTAACATAGATATGGGAGCAATATTACATCCCAACAGGGGAAGCAGTCTGCTTGATGGTATAAGGGATGGGAACATCAAACAATGACATGTTTGAGCAATGGCAAAAATTGTCCCTTCTGGGTTATGCTAAGATTGTTACAGGAAGGCCCAGCCACTGTGGCCCAGTGGTTGAGTGTCAACCTATGAACCAGGAGGTCAAGGTTGGATTCCAAGTCAGGGTGTATGCCCAGGTTGCAGGCTTGCTCCCCAGTGTGGGGTGTGCAGGAGCGGATCAATGATTCTCTCTCATCATCGATGTTTCTCTCTTTCCCTCTCCCTTCTTCTCTGAAATTAATTTAAATATATATATTTAAAAGAATGTTATGAGTGGTGAGGATGTAGAGTTAGACAGAGATCAGTAGTACTTTGCAAGTCTTACTCTACATATGCATCAGACAACTTTTGTGGAAGAAAGAGAGTTGACTTTGGGTGGTGAGTGCATGATGACATATGCAGATGATGGGTTGTACATCTGAAACATGTATGGCTTTTTAAAATATGTTTTTATTTATTTCAGAGAGGAAGGGAAAGGGAAAGAGACAGAAATATCATCGATGAGAGAGAATCATGGATCAGCCACCTCCTACACGCCCCTAGTGGGGATTGAGCCTGCGACTCGAATGTGCCTTTGACTGGAATCAAACCCGGGATCCTTCAGTCCTCAGGTCGATGCTCTATCTACTGAGCAAAACCAGCCAGGCCATGAAACCTAAACAGTTTTATTAACCAAATATCACCCTAACAATTTCAAAAAATAAAAATATACATATTGATGGACAAAAAAAGAAATGAGCATATCTGGGTTTGTTTGGGTGAAATCTGTTGAAGCAAAAACTCAGGATCATGAGTCATATATATATTGCAATGAAAAGTAATTCTTTATAAAGATATAAAGTCATCCACAGTTGCATCAGACTTTCCTCTACATTCTCCTCCTCAACTCATGTTTCCTTGAATCCCGCCAACAACAGCTGTTCAGCTATCATGCCCATAACTTTGTGACCTGAGGAGATAAGAAGCTTTTAAAGTAATCCCTCGGGGCCCCTGCCAGTTTGACTCGGTGGGTAGTGTCAGCCTGTGGATGGAAGTCTCCTGGGTTCAATTCAGGTCAAGGGCATGTACCTAGGTTGCAGACTTGATCCCTGACTCTGGCCCAGGAGCACGTGGGAGGCAACCAATCAATGTGTCTCTCTCACATTGATGTTTCTCTTTCTCTGCCTCTCCCCCTCCTTTCCACTCTCTCTAAAAATCAATGGAAAAAAAAATCCTCAGGTGAGGATTAGCCAAAAATAAATAAAAATAAAGTAATCCAACCCTAACAGGTTTGGATCAGTGGATAGAGTGTTGCCCTGCAGACTGAAGGGTCCCAGGTTTGATTCTGGTCAAGGGCAAGTACCTTGGTTGTGGGCACATCCCCAGTAGGGAGTGTGCAGGAGGCAGCCGATTGATGTTTCTCTCTCATCAATGTTTCTAACTCTCTATCCTTCTCCCTTTCTCTCTGTAAAATCAATAAAATATATATTTTTAAAAAGTAATCCCTCAACAAATAACAGTGCAGCCAGGAAAAGAGGAAGAGCCACAAATGGATGTTAAATGAGAGGCTCATGTATAAGTTGAGGGAAAAAATGAGGAAGATGCAACAATTTGTTTGAATGAGACTAGAGTACTAGCACCTAAACTAAGACCCTCCGAGCTGTATTTAAGATTAAAAATACAATGTAACAGTAATTTGAAGCAAGGCTAGTGGAGCAAAATATAATAAAGAGGCCAAATTGACTGTGCCTTTTCATAAGCAAAGGTCATAAACTAGTGGCATTTTCTTTGTAATAGGAGCTCTATAGGGAATCTAAGATCAATGCTGGATATAGATTTACTTGCATTAAACATGCTGATTCTACACTATTTTTGAAAGGTTAAGAAAAGATTTGAGGATCTTAATGCAATGAAAAGTATTTGCTTGATTTCCTTTTTAATCTGACTAGATTGACTCAAACCCTAGACTGAATCTGTAAGATAATGGTTGTAGCAGACACCATTGGTGACCCACCCATGTACTTTCATCACTGCTATCTTGGTTAATATCTGTGGACTTTAAACTGTCAGCTCTTGAATTTATGGTGAGGTGTTTTTTTGTTTTTTTTTCGGAGAGTTGCAATTTTATTATTATTTATTTTTGACACTATTACAGATCTCCCCTATTTCCCCCCACTTTGTCCACAAATGGAGGCATTTTGTTTGCAAGCTAATTTGTCATTTAAATCCACAGACAGTCAAATGGTTAAAAAGTACCCAATTATGGTCCGACCAGTGTGGCTCAGTGGTTGAGTATTGATCTATGAACCAGGTCACAGTTCCATTCCTGGTTGGAGCACATGCCCAGGTTGTGGGCTGGATCCCCAGTGTGGGACGTGCAGGAGGTAACAGAACAATGATTCTCTCTTATCATTGATGTTTCTACATCTCTCTCCTTCTTTCCTCTCTGAAATCAATAAAAATGTTTAAGTATCCAATTTCATAAAATCACACAAAAAGAGGACAAATGGGCACCATCTGGTGACTATAACCTAACAGAGTCTAACACTTCACCAATATATTTTAATGAATATAGTTTTAATTAGCTGCTATCTCACATCACTACAAAAGTTAGTAGCTTGCAAGAACCATTATTTTATTATCTCTTACTAGGGGCCCTGTGTTTCATTTTGTTTGCCTCTGGGATTTGGTTTGTAGCTAGGCAACAGGCCAAAAGTGATGGGCAGCTAATAACTCCCAGAAACAGCCCTTACCCCAAAATTGATGGGAGTCGGTGTATAAATATTCCACTTTCCATCTCTCTCAATTGAGATAAATCCAAGATGTGTGTCTTTCGGAGAAATAGGCTGTATTCATCTACAATGGCAAGTCTCTTAATAATCACCTTCTATTGTCTGACTTCCTTTACCTGTCTCATTTCCTCAGTCTTTCACTGTTATCTCCTTACTCTCCAAATTAAATTATTTTCACTCAATCCTTAGACTCAGGGTCAGCGTCTGATGGGACTCAAACTATCATTACAAGATTTCCTTATATTGAGACATATTAAAGAAAATATAGTGGTACTTCATTATAAATTTTCTATAGTAAGCATGGAGAAACATATGTCAAGTTGTATAAGTACCTAAGAACAAGGATTATTGTAGGTTGAGTAACTTATTTATGAAGTATCTACAGGCAAGTCATACAGAAACAATAAATGCAATATCTGCCATTATAATTATCACAATGTATAAAAGCTTCATTTTCATCTTTAATTAGCATTTTTGCTGAACAAATGTCTAGTCCTGTTTTTATCTTAAGGAGTAAAATCAATGCTGGTATGAGTTTTGTAGATTACTATAACTTCTTTGTAATTAATCCATTATCAGAATTGTGCATATCTATTTTGAATATTTGTATCAGTTGGCTTTTGCTGCATAGTAAACCACTCTAAGACTTAGTTGGCTTAAGACAAGAACCACTTAGCTCACAATTCCGCAAACCACCAGTTTAGGCTGGGTTGTGCCCAGAAATTCTGGTTTCAGCTGGGCTTCATGGGTTTCTGATCAGCTGGCAGATTAACTGGGAGCTGTCTGCCTTTTAGTCGTCTTTGCTGGGATGACATTTTTCTGGTCCACATTCTCCAGAGGTTAGCTCCCAATGTTCTTGTGGCCGGGACAGGGTTTCAAGAGAAAGCAAAGATTTTGTTTTTCTTTTAAGAGAAAGAAAAGTTTTCTTTGAAGCCGAGGCTCAAAAACAGAACAATGTAACTTTGATCACATTCCATGGGTCGCAGTAATCAGGGGAACAGTCCAGATTCTAGAGTTGGGAAAATAAACTGCAACTTCTAATGGGAAAAACATCCAAGTGAATTTGCAAAGAGTATGTATTCAGGAAGGGGAGAAGAATTGAGTCTGTTTTTAATCTGTTTACACAATACCAAATTAAAATTAAATGATCAACAAAAAAAGAAAAAAATAAGCAAAAATATGTTTTTGTGTATATTTTAAAATTGCATTTTATAAAAGTTACTCATTAGTTATAACACAATACAAAATATTTACCAAAATGAATCATAAACGTGAGATATTTTTCTATGAATACTTTTGGAAGTACCTAGGGAGGGCAGTGTTAGCCAAAGTTAAGAAGAATGAAAAGCCCTTAATGCAGGTTTTGATCTCAATTATCTACAAGTTATTAATGATCAATGTGGAACCAACCAAATTTATTAAGAATAAAATGACATTTAGAATCACTTTGAATATATACTATGTGTCTAAAGGATTATTTTTTTTAATAGCTAAATCTTAACCCCTGAAAAAGATAAAAATAGAGTGGAAATGGTGACAGGTCCTTAATTCTGATAGAACTCTAAGGTACTCTCTAATTATAATTCCAATTGGCCTATTATAGTAGGAACAAAAATATTGATTTTATTCATGCAGCTCATTATCTTTCTCTTTTATATTAATATGAATGACTGAAGTCTGCAGTTTTCCCAACTTCTCAAAACATATTCTGGACATGAAATGATGGTCGGTTTAGCCTTAGCATTCCTAAACTAGCCATGCTAAATCAAAACTCTATAGCTAAGGTGAAAAAAGTGGGAATAATAGGGAATTTGTAATAGTCATTTAACCTTTGAAATATAAAAGCATTTTGGACTTTTCTTTAATTCCTATTATGCCACAGATAAATCTGTAGATGTTGGGAAATAAATATTTTCTTTAAGTCATACAGAGTCTCCAATAAAAAGGAACCCCCCCACCCACCCCCGCCAACACACACATATACACTAGTTTCACATAGTGATCTTTCTGTTAGGCATTCTATAGTATGTTGATGGCCAATAAAATATTTTTATAATATGAGGTGAACCTCCTTCTAGAAAAATGGAGAGAAAAATATGATTATTAGGTGGATAAAAAGTCAGTCTTAATAATAATAAATTCCATTTACTGACCACTATCTGCAAGGATCTGGAAGCTCTAGAGTTCATCTAAGCAGACTTCTTTACAGTATTAGCAAAAACTATTCCCAGCTTCACCATTACTATGACATCCACCTATTCTCCCAGCAAAATCTAGAAAATAATGATGTCTCAGGCATTTGAAATTAGCATTACAAGCAGAAGAAAACCTTGGTATGGTGAGGCTCTTTACTTTAGTGACAGCTGTGCAAGAAAATTAAATGATAGGGTGAGTCAACTTTAAAAACCAGAAGCAAAAAGAAAGAAAAAGAAGCAGAAGCTGAAAAACAATTATTTCATGGCACTCCTGATACAGTTGGGAATTTAAGTTGAAAAGCAACGTCTGATGCAGAACTCTTGGAAATTAAAAAAAAAAAAGAGTGAATGTAGAAGAACAAGCAAGAAAAGATAAATTAAGTCCTAACTAGTTTGGCTCAGTGAATGGAGCATAGGCCTGTGGACTGAAGGGTTCCGGGTTCAATTCAGGTCAAGGGCATATGCCTGGTTGTAGGCTCCAACCCCAGTAGGGGGCGTGCAGGAGGCAGCTGATCAATGATTCGCATCACTGATGTTTCTATCTCTCCCCATCTCTTCCTCTCTTAAATCAATAAAAATATATTAAAAAAAGAAATTAAGTGGGAAACAGCTATTTGAAACAGATCATAATGTTGACACACCTGATATTCAGTTCTTAGAGGATGCTGGAGGAAATACTGTAGAGGTAGATCAGTCTGTGTTCCAGGAAATGGATGACTTGGTGCTGGAAGATGATGAGAATGATTCAGAATACAATCCCGCTGACCCGGAAAGTGACTTGACTGATTAATGGACTATCCCCACCTGCAGAGAGGTTTGACTGCTATAGCAATGGTGGCGATGCCGGCAGACTGTTGATTTTCCTCTTTTTCTTTTTCCTAAGAAAAAAAAATAATTTTCAAAACAATATTTTTCTGACAGCTTCCATCATTGAACTTAATAAGATGACCTTACATTTTCAAATGAAAAAATGGGGTTAGAATAGAATTAATATTGTATTCATTTGGTATTATCTACAGTAATCAGAAATCTTTAAAAAAATCCTTAGGGATGTAAAAAGAATTTATATTGGAAGAATGGAACCTTTTTGTTTAAAAATTTTGAATTCTTTTTTCATTGAGATGACAGGTTTTATGTATATTAAAAATACTACTTTTCAGCTATTCAATTTTTAAGAAAATACAAAAGCACTTTTGCTGTTTCTGTGCTCCAAACATCCTCTCTGGCCTTGCCCCTTTACCTTCTTTAAAACATATATTATAGAGAGGAAGGGAGAGGGATAGAGAGTTAGAAACATCAATGAGAGAGAAACATTGATTAGCTGATTAGCTGCCTCCTGCACACTCCCTACTGGGGATGTGCCTACAAGGAAGGTACATGCCCTTGATCAGAATCGAACATGGGACCCTTCAGTCTGCAGACCAACGCTCTATCCACTGAGCCAAAGCAGTTAGGCCCCTTTGCCTTCTTACTTTAGAAAAAGCAATGAATAAAATTCCTAGGGTAGTCAAGTATTCTCATTGCTTGACAAGAACTAACTAAACATTAGTTTTGAGATCTATAAGAGCACAAAGGACAAACCATGAATCAATAAGTAAATAATGTCTCTCTCTCTCTCTCTCTCTCTCTCTCTATCTATCTATCTATCTATATATATATATATACCACACACATACACACACACACACACACACACACACACACACACACACACACACTAGAAGCCTGATGCACGAAGACTTGTGCAAGAATGGGCCTTCCTTCTCCTGGCTGCCGGCACCACCTTCGATCTGTCAGGAGCCGCCTTTCCGCCTTTCCATGCTGTCCAGAGGTCTGGAGTGGCTGGGAAGTGTGGAACACCTGCGTCCTGCCCTGTCCCCAGCTGCTTGGTGCTTTTGTATGCAAATTAACCCATCATCTTTGTTGGATTAATTTTCATACTGACACCTGATTGGCTGGTCGGTGTCACAAAGGTATGGTCAATTAGCATGCTACTCTTTTATTAGTGTAGATATAGACAAAGGAAGATATTTTTTCTTTTTTTTTTGCTGTATTATATTTGCTGTATGAGTTCTTTTAAAACTTTCTATTATTAGATATTTAATAAAAGAGTGAATTAATTTCTGACATCTATATATTGCTTGATTATGTCTTCTTAGGACTGAAGGCAAGGGAAGGAAGTCAAGGAATTGGACATAGAATGAAGAAATGAAATTTCCTTCTGCCAAAGAACAATAATTGATTGTGATCAATGAGATTTTGTTTCTCTTTTTAATTGTATCATATATGAGTATGAAAACAAGTAAACTTAACATTTTGAAATTGATCCTATTAAATTACAGAATATAAACGATATATTTCTGAAGGGGAAAAAATGGTAAAGTTAAAAGTTTCTCCCAAATATCTTAGCATCTATAATTCAGAACTTCCACAACTATAACATAATTCATTTTCTACAAACCCATAGCAAAAAATAGCAAATCTTGTTCTGCATAGTTACAGGCTTCCTATCTAAATAACATCTGTAACAGTTCTACAGATGACCTCATTTTGAGAACTGACTTAGAATATTAAACTGTAGAAACTGCAAACAACTCCCAGCATCCCAAGTGATACAAAAAAGTGTGTGCCGAGTGGTTGAGTGGAAGGGGGTTATGACAGACTGTTTTTGAACATGTCTACACCATTGCACAAATTGAGACCTCAATCACTGCAGTGTTTCTGACTATTGGTTAAGGGAAAGCAATCATTCTGGCAGCTTAAATTCTGTAAATACAGAAATACTTTAACCACGTGAAGCCATTGGGCAAGTCATCAGTAACTTTAGACATTATGATGACAAGAGTTTGGTTTGTTGATCATTTATTTTCTTTTTTTTAAATATATTTTATTGATTTTTTTACAGAGAGGAAGGGAGAGGGATAGAAAGTTAGAAACATCGATGAGAGAGAGAGAGACATCAATCAGCTGCCTCCTGCATGCTCCCTACTGGGGATGCGCCCACAACCAAGGTACATGCCCCCAACCGGAATCGAACCTGGGACCTTTCAGTCTTCAGGCCAACGCTTTATCCACTGAGCCAAACCGGTCTCAACAAGATCATTTATTTTCTTACTGTAAGATACAAGATATGAGCATCAGAAGATTTAGCTTTGTCAGAACTGCTGTGGGCCTTATAATGGAATATATATTATATATACATTATATATAATTTATATATATTACTTACATATTTTCCTCACCCAAAGATATTTTTCAATTGATTTTTGAGAGAGGGGAAGACAGAGAGAAATATCTATGTGAGGGAAGCACATGGTTTGATTGCCTCCTGCACGAGCCCCAATCAGGACCTGGCATGGGGAGGAGCCTGCAACCACAGTAGTGCCCTTGACCAGAATCAAACTTGGGACCCTTCAGTCTGCAGGTCAATGCTCTATCCACTGAGCCACACCAGCTAGGGCTAGAACTTGATATAATGTAACTACCAGAGGTCCAGTACATGAAATTCTTGCATGGGAAATTCAGCCCAGCCTGCACCCTCTCACGATCTGGGACCCCTCCGAGGATATCTGACTGCCGGTTTAAGCCTGATCCCTGCTGTCAGACATCTGTCAATCGGACACCCGCTGGGACTGCTCACTCCTTACTGCTCCTTAGCGCTGCTGTGGAGGCGGGAGAGGCTCCCACCACCACTGATGCGCTAGCCATCCATGAGGTCAGCTTCTGGCCGAGTGGCGCTCCCACTGTGGGAGCACACTGACCACCAGGGGGCAGACAGGTCCTGTGTTGAGCGTCTGCCCCTGGGTGGTCAGTGTATGTCATAGTGACCAGTTGTTCTGGTTGTTCCATCATAATGGTCACTTAGGCTTTTATTAATAGAGATGGAACAACAAATAATTTCCCGAGTAATATGTAGACCCTTGAATGTTGATATGGCCCCCTCTCAAAAACTACAGTATAAAATGCATTAGGTTCATGGTTTCTTTATTTTTTAAAACCTGATAGATTCTTCACTCCTTTTCCATACAGAGCTTTCCAAATTCCAGGCTTGCCTCCAGAAATCATTATGGATGCATGGAATGTGGAGTCCGCATCCACTCAAATTGTGCTATTTGTTTGTGTTTCTGTCATAAACATGAATGAAGGCAACTCTGAACTTGGTTGGATTCTACATTTGTAGCCAGAAATTAATGAATCTAGACTAGCCTCCTTTTATTTTACCCTAGCCCAAACTTCTAAAGCTTTTTTTTTTTCACTAGTTACCTACTTCATACAGCTAGTTTTTGTTTCCTAAAAGTCTTGATAGGAATAGTCAAATCCATGGATGTGTCTATCCAGGTTGCTACTAGAAATAGTAAGTATGGATTATTTTTCCTAATATATACCTGCAAAAGTAACCAAAGCTGTGAAAATAATACAAGCAGGAAGTCTCACTGTTTTCAATCAGACTACATAAGTCATTTAATGATTAATTGTATCCTTTTCCCAGCCATAAACATGATTCTGATTACCTCTAGATTGGAATGCTGCTTGGGGAATTTCCTGCAGTGAGCCCCAATAATCCAATATCTTTAGAGAAACAATCAATTTCCTTTTCTTTTCTCCCTTTCCAAACATTTTTATGGACCAAAGTGACACAAGGATACATGACAAAGGGTTTTCCTGTTGCTGTCATAGCTCATGGAAGATGCAATTTGATGTATGTATGTAGTGTTGGGAATTGAGAGTCATTTAATGGTTTCTGGAGATAATCCCATTTGGATTTGTATAGGATGTCCTAAATCCAGTTTTATTTCGTGATTACTTTACAATGCCTTTTTATACTTTGTTTACCAAATATTTTTACAACAGGTGTAACCTATATTTTTTTCCTAAATGCTTGCTACTTGAATTGTGGAGCACACACCAGGAGCATCAAAATTTCCTAAAATTGTTAGAAATGTGGACTCTCAGACCTCACCCAGACTTACTGAGAATCTATGTTAAAAAAATAAAAAAATAAAAACCTCCTCGAGTGATTCATATAACACATATATTAAAGTTTGAGAAACTGTTCAAAAATATTTTCTAAAAGGAAAAACAACATTTGCATATAATATACTCACTACTCTTCTTTTTTTTCCTACTCACTATTCTCTTTTATCTTTGACTGGATGCTAGCTCTTCAAATTACTTGAAACATATCCCAGTTTTCTTGCTTTAATTCTACCAAATTAAAAAGTTATCATCTCCACACAAATACTTTTTCTACATTTACATTTGCCAATTTATTTTCTGGGTCTAGAGCTGCACTCTCACATACAATAGTCACCAACTACATGTAGCAATTTAGAGTTAAATAAAATACAAATTAATCCCTACCAGTGTGTTCAGTGGTAGAGCGTCGACCTATGAACCAGGAGGTCAAGTTTTGATTCCTGACCAGGGCACATGTCCAAGTTGCTAGCTTGATCCCCAGTGTGGGGTGTGCAGGAGGCAGCCTATCAATGCTTCTCTCTCATCATTGATGTTTCTATATCTTTCACTCTCTCCCTTCCTTTCTGAAATCAATAAAATTATTTTTAAAATACAAATTAAATTAAATTTCAGTTCCTCAGTCTCTGTAGTCATATTTTAAAGTACAGACTGAATCGTGGATAGTGCAGATATTGGCCATTTACATCATCCCAAAAAATTCTATTAGACATCAGTTGTTTAGAGACTACCATATTCCAAGTTAGGCTTTGAAACAGTCAGTTTCAACACCTTCCAGATCAGACTGGCAGCTGTAGTGAACCAGGATCACCAGTTGAAAGAGAAAATCTATTGAACTCAAGGGGTTATCCCCAGTGCACTTGGTCTATTTCTGAAATATCAAACTATTTCATGCCGGTTAGAAGTGTAAGGAGAAAAGTAGAATAAAATGCTTCCTCTGCTCACATTCCTCTATCACAGTGGTTCCCAAAATGGGGCACATGCCCACAGGGGGGAGAGGGAATTTGATTTTTAAGGGGGGCAATTGAAGAATGAGTTCTTAACAGTGAATATTTTGCATTTCTTGTGGTTCCAGGGGCTTCATATACAGTATATAAATATATATTGAACTATATTTATGCATTTCACTTCTCTATGATGTGTTGTGAAACTTTATTTGCTATTTTTCATATCACTTCATATATTATTATTCTTTTAACAATTTCTTACTGATTTCTTCCTCAGTACTTTATCCTTTCCTTCTTTTGTTTTTCTTGTCATGGATGCCATGTTCTTTGGAAGCTTGTTTAGACCAAGTTAATGACCTTTTAGGCTTCCTCCATGTGAATAGGAGTTCACTTTTTGAATAATAATAATTATATGTCACAGGGGTGGGGGCATTAGGATTTTAGAGATGCTTAGGTGGGGCACAGCCAAAGAAAAGTTGGGAACCACTGCTCCACAATTATACAGAGATGAAAGCAAGAGCATTCTACTGAAATGGGGAGACGTGGAAATGGGAGCAGAGGTTCCGATTCCCAACCAATCACTGAATGTATGAGACTAGGTAAATTACTTAACGTGTCCAAGTTTGAGTGTATTTATCTGTACAATCAAGATACTGTATTTGGCGACCTTTAGGTTCCCCTCCATTTCTGTAATTCTCAAGACCATGAGTTAGAAACTTCTAGTGCAGCTACCCCAAATCAGCCCATTATTACCATGGACATCATTTAATGAGGGATGTGCATTTGACATATATGAAACACAAGTGCTAGGGTTGATTATAATTTTTTGAAGTATCTGCTTTCAAGGAAATGATCATCCATAAAGTGAGTGCTTACACCTCAAGAGAGAACAAGTTGATACACAAAACTAAATGAATGATATGTTAAAATTACACTCTATATTCATTGTTTAGGATGCATATATGAGTGAAATATTTTCAAGGGATATATTTATCAATATATATACAAAATAATGCATACGTTTATTAGAAGTACATGTTAAGAAAGTTTTAAAGTTTACCCAGCCAGTATGGCTCAGTGGTAGTTCTGTTTGACCTATGAACCTAGAGGTTGCCGATTTGATTCCCGGTCAGGGCACATACCCGAGTTGCAAGCTCGATTCCCAGTATGGGACATGTGGAATGCAGCCAATCAACCTTCTTCTCATTGATCTTTCTGTCTCTCTATCCCTCTCCCTACCTCTCTCTCTAAAATCAATATTTTTTTAAAAATTAAGTTTTAGAGCGGGCAATCATAGAAGTTTGGAGAGCACTTGCTTAGAGGAGAGGTGGGCAGGAAAATAATAATACAGAAGATGTGAGAAAGAACTGCTTTAACGAGAATATAGGACTCAGTAAGTGCACAAAAGAGGGCACATAACAATGAGTGGGGGTCAGGGAAGGACAGCTTTTCAGAAGATGTGATCCTTGACTTGAATCATCAAAGTGAGGCACAAAGGTTGTCTGGGAAGAATCAGTGGCATGTGCAAAGGCACATGTACCCTAATCAACATGAGGTAATGTAAGAACCACAGTGGTTCAGTGTGGCTGTAAGGTATCTGTATGAAGGGGTGAGAAACAAGCCTGGAGAGGAGGCTATAAGCCACAAAATTATATTGTACTCATAGCCCTGCACATGAATCTGTGCACCAGTAGCTCGCTGCCACCCTCCTGTAGCTCTCCACACACTGCCCTGCTCTCCTGTAGCTCCTCCCATTCCCTTTCCCCTCCCCTCTCATTGCTTGCTGCCTTGCCCACTCCTGTAGCTCTCCACCACCCTTTTGTAGTTCACTGTCCCACCCACCTGCAGATCCGTGATCCAGTTGTTCTGCGGTTGGTCATTATGCCTCATGGCGCAATGGATAATTAGCATATTCCTCTCTTATTATATAGGATAGTTTTCCAGAATAAAAGGAAGTTCCCATTTTAAAATGTTTCTCAAAGTGTTTCAAGCGTCATCTTTTCTTTGGCCAAAATTAATTGTTTCTTAAATATTAATTTATAAATTGGGATTATATCTATATTACTTTTTAAACATTTGAATTAGTTCCAAACTTCTACACAGGAAAAAGAGAACAATGTGAAAATTTTGCAGGTTTCCATGTTCTATTACACTAGTTCAAATTTAGTGCAAACACTGAAGAAAAGTTGAGACCTCTGGAAATTTGTAAGACTTTTCCAAATGCTTCCAAACATGGATCTAGTCGAAACAGTAGGCACTCATCATGGTTAATCTTTCTAATTTTCAGTGGTTAGCATTATTTTTATTTTCACTCTCATTTTTATTATTTTTGCAATCCTAATGTTTAGGGAATAAGAGATAACCTGGGACTATGACCTTGATTTTTCCCAGGAAGAAAAAGAAAAATTAGGATTTTTTTACACCATGATACGTGGCTTACATTGAAGAAAAATGGCTGTATGTTTATAGTAACAATACATATTCCAGTACATACCAAAAAATATAACTATTATCCAGAATAACCTTATTAACCTACTAATTTACTAATTACTATTAAAATCATTAATTTAACAATTGTGAAAATCAGGGAAATTTCAAAACAGATTTATGTTTAAATGACCTCATAGGAAGTTATATTTCCCTGGGAATATATTGCCTACTCATCTGAGATACTTAAGTTTATTTAAGGCATGAGGGTACTAGATGGTTTAATTTTTTTCTGCCAGACCATAAATAGTATAAGAAACACCAATACATTTCCTGTTTTATTCCCTTCACTGGTTATAGACCTCTGGGCTTGGAAATCTAACTAAAAATTACATGATCACATTCAGAATAAGACTTAAATTTACTACTTTTAGGGGAGGTTGGGGGGCTGATCACATTCAGTTCACTCTTAGGTTTGCATTGCAGAGGAATTATATCTACCTAAAGACCCTGTTAGGAAAATAGTCACTACTGACTACTTCTAATTTTCAGACATATTGAAAATAGTAATAACCAACTCTAAATATTCTACTTATTAATGAGGTTCCACAAATTTTACTTTAAACTGTAAGAAAGACACATGCATTGTTCAAAAATTGTATCCATTTTGAATTTGCATCTCAGCAGATTTCTTAAATAACTGGGAAAATATTTTATCCTGAGTTCTGTCAACTTAGTTGACCTAGACAACCAACATTTTTGTGATATTTTCTATTGATTAAATTCAAATGGAGTAAACAAAGAAAAATTTCCTCTCAGAAATTGTTAAAGAACAGTTACAACTCTACTCCTTCTATTATTGATTTCGGGAGTAGCAAACTCCAAAAATGCTGATGGAGAAATTCTTTAAACTTTGCTTTATAAGGCATATTTCCTTGTTCGTTCTCTATTTTACAAAATTGTTTGCAATATCAAAGCACTTTTGTTAATATATTTTATTGATTTTTTTTTTTTTTACAGAGAGGAAGGGAGAGGGATAGAGAGAAACATAGATGAGAGAGAAACATCGATCAGATGCCCTCCTTCCCTCTCCCTGGCACACCCTCTACAGGGGATGTGCCCACAACCAAGGTACATGCCTTTGACCGGAATCAAACTTGGGACCCTTCAGTCCACAGGCCGACGGTCTATCCACTGAGCCAAACCAGTCAGGGCTCAAAGCACTTTTAATTATGAAGCAGAAGAATGAAATGGTACTGAATAGTTTTTTTTTCAGCTTTCTGTTAACAGTAGATGGATATTTGGGAACCCATAATATTTTACCAAATTCACATCTTCATTGATGACACTTAACCTTAGATTACAAGCTCTAAAGAGGAAGATGTTGATAGATCCTTCCTTCCCCCAGCTGGTGGATGGAGTATGACATAACCTGCAGCCCGAAATACCTGAGGGCCTAACCATGTACCTTATATGGACTAGACATTGAACCAACCATCAGCACCTGCCAACTACCCTAAGCCCTTGTCCCTAAGTACCTGAGTACCTAACCATGTACCTTATGTGGACCATACATGAAGCCACCAATCAGCGCACACCAAGTACCCTAAGCCCGCATTCCTCCCTTCAAAAGGAGTGCTCACCTCTGCCCGGGTTGCTGCTCTCCCCCTGAGAGATAGCCCTGCAGGTATTTTTTCTAATAAGGCCTGTAATGCCTGGTTTTCGTCTTCCGACTGATCTTTCATTCTGGTGCCAAACCCCTGGAGGGGCAAATAGGGATGCGGGATGATCCCCAAACCTTATCTCAAGCATTTCAGAGAAGCAACTTCTTGACTTGGCTTGGTGGTGCGGTTCTGGGCTAATTGGCCCATCCCAGTCACCTCCTGAACCCTGCTGAACCCGGACCTGTGGGTATCTCTTCACCTCCCGCCCTCCGATAGGCCTTCAGACCCAACATACACCCCACACACTTTTTTTCTCACTCCCTGTCACCTGGAGGGGCATTAAGGTCTCAGAGTTTCCATTCTACTTGGCTACTCATACTACAAAAGCCCAGGCGCTTGGCCGGGAAAACTCTTCTACTCCACAGGAAAAGTGTCTCGGGGTGATGATCTCAGAACCTTTTCTCAGCTCTCTCTCGCTCTCTCTCTCTCTCTCTCTCTTTCTCTCTCTCTCTGCAGGTTGGGTGAGAGGAACAGGAGGACTTTTCTTGTTCTTTCCCAACTTTCGATAGCCCTTCCCTCCAGTCATGGGGACCTCTCCACCCAACCCCCCTGGAAACACACCCTTAGGGTGTCTCCTCGCTAATCTCTTGAGCCTTGGTCTTTCTGGCTACATCAAACCAAAAAAGCTCATTTTTTTTTCTGTAACACTGCCTGGCCACAATATAATGGCTCTCAATAGCCCCACAACGGCACTTTGGATTTCAATATCCTTTGAGACCTAGATAATTTCTGCCACTGGACAGGGAAAGCCTCAGAGATCCCCTATGTACAGTTTTTCTTCCCTCCTCCCCCAGCTCCCGTCCCTCACTTTGCTCCTCATGTTCCACCCATCTCATCCTCCTCGCAAAGTCCCCTTCGCCCCCTCAAACCGGTCCTCAGCCCCTTTCTCTGTCTTCTGACACTTTTGACCCAGATGATCATTCCTCTCCAACTCTCACCAACCTCCACCCCCTTATAATCTTCTCCCTCGCCTGCAGTAGATTCCCCCAAACCAGACCCTCTTAACCAGCAGCCGCCTTCTCCCCAGTCCCTGAGAGTCCAAATCCTGATAATGTGAGCTTCAAACATCCGTTCCCATTGAATACTCATTCTCAGGCCACCCAAAGACTGCCTTCCTCAACAGCCTCTTCTATCCCCGCATCCATTCCACCCCTGAGGACGGCAGCAGAAGCTGAGGGCACAGTCTGAGTCCACCTCCCATTCCCTATGTCCAGCCTCACATCACACAGATTGAGAGGCATCTTGGGTTTTTTTCCACTGACCCCACCACCTTCACTCAGAAGCCTGACCCAGTCCTATGACCTGACGTGGTATGACAGCTATGTCCCCTGTCCTCCTCCACCACCTCAGATCCCACTTCCCCAGAGGGAGCCCTCCTTCTAAACACCCATTTTTTATCCCGATCAGCCCCTGACATACACCACAAACTTCAAAAAAAAAAAAATAGATTCAGGTCCACAAACCCCTCAAAAAAATCTCGCTAGCCTGACCTGGGTCTCTAATAATAGAGACGAGGAGACCCAAACCCAAAAACAAAGGCAAGGTCAGGCCAAGGCTGAGGGCCAGAAGGAGGCCTTCCAGCTCCCAGCCACCACTCTCACGAGCCCCAAACAAAGCGCTGGTCCTCCAACCGTGGGTAAGCCAGCGGCTAAGCCTCCTCTGGGCCCTGCTTCAGATGCAACGAGGAAGGACATTGGGCCAAGTCCTGCCCAAACCCGAGACCCCCGTCTGGGCCCTGCCCTAGGGAAGGCCGCTGGAAATCACACTGTACGTTTGCCCTCCAGGTTGGACCTCAGCCAGTCCAGCAAGGCCCGCCCTCTGGGTCCAGTTTGGAGCTCCCAGGCCTCCTGGGACTGACTGGCCATTGCAGACTGAGGCTGCCCAAGCCCTGATAGGCCCCATAGACTTACCTCACCAGGACAGGGCCTCAGGCAGTGACTGTGGTGGCAGGTAAGCCCATCTCCTTTTTAACGGCTACCGGGGTCACTTATTCTGTCATCCTCAAATTTGCTAGGACCCTTGTCCCCTCCTCAGTCTCCATTATGGGGGTTAACGGATTTGTCTCGCAGCCATTAGCCACCTGACCTCTAAACTGCATCTTACCAAATTCCCCCACTCACTCTTTTCTCATTCTATTTTGGTGCCCTGCCAGGGCTACCATGCATCCCCTCATAAAGCCAAGTTGTCACAAACTGCAGTCACCCACCTCAGTTTCACTCTCTCACCCCACAAGGCGGAGCCATTCCTGGGACTGTAAATGCCTTATCTCCTCTATGGCTGTCCCCTCTTCTGAACAAGAAATTTTCTCCTTTCTCATGCTCACTGGGTACTCTTGCCTCCGGGTTCACAGCTTTAGTCTTCTTGCAAAGCTCCTCTGTGGCACGACATGGTGAAGGGACCCCCTCGCTGAGCCTTGAGATCCCAAGGCGAACATTCTCCAACTGCTTTGACCTCAGTGCCTTCTCACCCTGCCCACAGCCCGCTCCCCCCCCCCTCTCCACCTTTCCCACAGAACAACTTTCTTAACTGCACAGCTATTATCAGAAACAGCTCATTATCTCCCAACCCTCAGCAGGTTATCTCTAGGGGAAAATGCGGCAGTTTTGAACCCAAGTGGCTAGAGGCATGGAACAGGCTGCGGGGCCTGTTCCCTCCTCCCCCTGCCTTTTCTCCAGCCTCACATACCTATACAGAGTTTTCCAAAGTCTTTATGAACTTAAAGTCTTGGGAGCATTGCTGGGTTCCATGGTAAACTTCTAAATATTTTTAAATAGCATACAATACCGACACATTGATTGCTACACATGTTTTAATTCGCCTGCTCTTAGTTTTTATTACAGAGAGCCTCTTGTACATTGTTGAATGTAGATTTTCTGAGTGCAGCGTCTTACTTCTTATCCTATCATCTAGGTCCCTGGCTTCCACTGCTCCTCTCCTTCCCTTTCACTTTCCCCTGGGATTACAGCCCCTTCTAACATTCCCTCCCACTTCTGCTGCAATACGATCTCAAACACTCATCTGTCCCGCCTTGTTGGTAGCGCCATGGTGACTGCCCTCTCAGTTTGGCGCGTGGAACTGGGAAAGGGAATCTCATACCGTTTAGTCCACCTCTTCTCCTTACACCTTGTCTCTGTGATCAGGGCTTTTTCTTCCTCTGTGGGGAAAACACATACATCTGCCTCCCTGGCAGCTGGCCTCTTATTTGTCTCTCACCCACGACATCATCCCCCACTTTGGCTTTCAGCTGTCTCTTCAGTCTGATAATGGCTCCACATTCGTCTCTCAGATGACGCAGCTGGTATCTCAAATGCTAAACATCAAATGGAACCTCCACATGCCCTACCACCCTCAGTCTTCGGGTAAAAGAAAAGGCCAATCATCTCTGAAAAACACATCTAACCAAGCCATCCTTAGAGCTCCATAGGCCTTGGAGTGAACTTCTCCCCTTGGCACTAATGAGACTGAGGGCCATGCCAGGTCAACCACTACTTCTCAGCCCCTTCGAGATCATGTATGGGTAGCTTTTGTCCTCCAAATCCTATCTCATGTGCTGTTTCACTAGTTTTTTTTGTTTTTTTGTTTGTTTGTTTTTCAGAACAGAATGCAGGCATTCGCCAACAAGAAGGTGGGAGAGATCTATCTGGTCTTGAATTCAGAACCCAGAGACACCTATGTCACCATAATCTTTGAGGCCCCAGAAAGATACCCCTGACGACACCCCTTCTCAGCAGGAAGCAGCTATGGAAGATGGACCTTCGCCCCTGACCTTGCCTGGACTCTCAATTTTTTTTAAACTATTACCAAAAGCCTGGAATGATAGATCCTCGCTTCCCCCAACTGGTGAGCAGAGTATGACCTGCAGCCAGGAAATACCTAAGTGCCTAACCATGTACCTTATATGGACTAGACATTGAACCAACCATCAGCACCTGCCAACTACCCTAAGCCCTTGTCCCTAAGTACCTGAGTGCCTAACCATGTACCTTATATGAACCATACATGAAGCCACCAATCAGCGCACACCAAGTACCCTAAGCCCCCATTCCTTCCCATTCCTCCCTTCAAAAGGAGTGCTCACCTCTGCCAGCGTTGCTGCTCTCCCCCTGTGAGACAGCCCTGCAGGTCTTTCTCCTAATAAGGCCTGTAATGCCTGGTTTTCGCCTCTTGACTGATCTTTCAGATGTGATCAGCTATGATGGACTTTAAAGTGTAAATGAGCAATCATATTTTATTTTCACATAATATCTTGGGACGTTAAAAATAATTTTTTACTTAATACAAAAATTTTATGGCATACCCTGGATGGCCTGTCACTTACTAGGTCATTACTGAAAATATGTTTTTTCACTGATCTTTTGAAAAAGTATGGTAACTCTTCTCAGCAATTAAACAAACTGTGGTTCAGAGAAAATAAGGCGGAATAGTGAGAAAATACATGGTAAAACACTATATGGATATCTAACCCAGATTTTCTGAGTTGTGGTCTACTCAGACCTACCTCTGTTCATTTGAATAAGTATTCAAAATTTAACTTTTCTTCCTCCCCAAAACTTTAAGTTCATTATAATTTGTGGGTGCCATATATACACACATATGGTATATAAGAAAATGATTTAAAAAAAAAAAGCCGAAACCGGTTTGGCTCAGTGGATAGAGCGTCAGCCTGTGGACTGAAGGGTCCCTAGTTCGATTCCGGTCGAGGGCATGTACTTGGTTGCGGACACATCTCCAGTGGGGTCGTGCAGGAGGCAGCTGATCGATGTCTCTCTCTCATCGATGTTTCTGACTTTCTATCTCTCTCCCTTCCTCTCTGTAAAAAATCAATAAAATATATTTAAAAAAGAGAAAATGTTACTCTCCTTAGCAAAAATAAATAAATAAATAAATAATAGATTAGTCAGGGGATAAAGTATTCGGAATTAGAATAGGTAGGCTTTACCTTTGAGTGTCTTGTGATTTGCTATATAATTTTGAGGAAGTTTCTATTCTCCCTCTGTGCCTTGGTTTTCTTAATTCTCCTTGTAAACTTCAGGTCTCCAGAAGCATAGAACAGAAGGCAGCATCTGAAAGAGAACGTGGGGGACGGTGGGTGGGTGGGAAGAGAGCAACCAAAGAACTTGTATGCATGTGTGCATAACGCATGGACACAGACCATGTGGTGGTGAGGGCCTGGGGCAGGGGATGGGGTATGGGTGGGGCTACTAGAGGAGGTCAGTGAGGGAAAATGGGATGGGACATATGTAAAACTTTCAACAATAAAGATTTTAATAAAATATCAGGTCTCTGCCACAATGATGCTGCTAAACAACTCCTAAATTTCAATGGCTTAAAAAATTCTCTTCTCTTGCTGACAGGTTTTCAGGTCAAACAGGTTGGCTTGGTTTCAGGCTGTGGGTTGGATCTAGGTCTCCTCCGTAAGTCTTTCATTCTGGGAGGAGCAGTTACTTTTGTGACTCACGCACAGAGGACAAGAGGCCACGCCAAGCACAGCAATACAGTTAAAGTTTTCGTTGACATCATATCTACTCACTATTCACTATCCAGAGCGAGTCACGTGGAGAAGCTCAAAGTCAACAAGGCAGAAATGTAAATTCCACCTCTTTTATTAACAGGCACTACTCAACTGCACAGTAAAAGTATATGTGCAAAATTCTGTTAGAGGGAAGGAATGAAGAGTTGGGAATCGCCCTAGCCAGTTTGACTCAGTTCATAGAGCATTGGCCTGTGGATCAAATGGTCCTGGGTTCAATTCTGACCAAGGGCACATACTTTGGTTGCAGGCTCCTCCAAGGCCAAGGCACTAGTCTGGTGCGTGCAGGAGGCAACCAATTGATGTGTTTCTCTCACATCAATATTTCTGTCTCTTTCCCTCTCTCTTGTACTCTCCCTAAAAATCAATGGAAAAATATCCTCAGATGAGGATTAAAGAAAAAAAAATTGGGAACAATAATTAAATCTACTTCTTTCCTCTTCAGTCATTGGATATGGAGCTGTGCTTTCTTATACGAAAGTTGTTTTAACCAACTTTATTTTAAGATGCCACATATTACACATAGCTTTAGAAACGATGTGGATATGTAAAGATCCTATAGTAGAACTATGGGTGTGTTATTTAGGCTACTAAAAAAGTACACCTTATCCCTAACCAGTTTGGATAGAGCATCGGCCTGCAAACTCAGGGGTCCCAGGTTCGATTCCAGTCAAGGGCACGTACCTTGGTTGTGAGCACATCCCCAGTAGGGGGTGTGCAGGAGGCAGGTGATTGATGTTTCACTCTCATTGATGTTTCTAACTTTCTCTCCCTCTCCCTTCCCCTCTGTAAAAAATCAATAAAATATGTTTTTTAAAAAGTACACCTTAAGAACAATACGTTTACTTGAACAAATGTTTTGTTTGAGTGATGGAACTGTGGAAATACCTTTTTTTCCTTTTATATAATACTTACATTTTCTGTATATATATTAATATCCTATAGAATAAGACCATAATATACAAATCGACCAAATGGCAGAATGACCAGTTGCTATGGCATGCACTGACCACCAGGGGGTAGATGCTCAATGCAGGAGCTGCTCTCTGGTGGTCAGTGCACTCCCACAGGGGGAGACCGCTCAGCCAGAAGCCGGGCTCACAGCTGGTGAGTGCAGCAGCGGTGGTGGGAGCCTCTCCCACCTCTACATCAGTGCTAAGGACCCGTCAGGTGAGCAGGAAGGTGGTAAGGAACGAGAGGTCGTGGACTGCAAGAGGGATATCTGACTGCAGGGAGCAGGCTTAAGCCATCAGGTGGACAACCCTTGAGGAGTCCCAGACAGGGAGAGGGTGCAGGCTGGACTGAGGGACACCTCTAATGCACAAAATTCCATCCAGTGGGCCTCTAGTTGTATTTTTAAAAATAAAAAAGGCTTTATCAAAAGACATGTAAATGAAAGAGTTTCCAGTTAAAAAAAAAGAAAGAAAGGAAGAAAAATAGCCCAGATAGCATGGCTTAGTGGTTGATCATCAACCTATGAACCAGAGGTCAAAGTTTGATTCCTAGTCAGGTCACGTGCCTGGGTTGCAGGCTTAATCACCAGTTGGAGGCGTGCAGCAGGCAGCCAATCAATGATTCTCTCATCATTGATATTTCTCTAGCTCTTCCTCTCCCTTCCTCTTTGAAATGAATAAAAAATATATTTTAAAAAGAAACATATGTTTGCTTTTAGAGGATTACATTTTAAATGCATAATATGTGTCTCTGATAGCATTAATTATTCATATCCTCAACAATGTCATTTTACTTACATTATTTCAAGAAGTAGAAATCTTACAGAAACCAAGGAATTATATGAATAGATATGATTTTTTATTTAGTTCTCTCTCTCTCTTTTGCTAAATAGGGCATGCAGTTTTCTGGATAGTACATAAAGCAAAACTCTCCCTATTGATAGCAAGTTGGCATGCAATTTGGTTTTAGTCTTGTCTGGAGATTGTGCATTCCCATACATTTCCACTCTGATCCTCTAATGGTCATCTGTTATGCTGTGATTACATGGATGAACTCCATGTAAAAAGATCATTTGACTAAATTGTCAAATTTAGGGCACACCATATGTACAAAGGAAAAATGTTACAACTCAGAATAAAATAGGCTGTGATTTACAATGGAGTTTGACACTTTAAAAATAATGTGAATACTCCACTTTAAAAAGCCTACCCATGAAAATATTCAAGGGAATACTTTTCTGCGCTGTTGAAAATCTCAACAGATTGGTTAGATTCAAGATGCATTTGTGACCCTAGCCAGTTTGCTCAGTGGACAGAGCACTGGCCTGCAAACCACAGGATCTCAGGTTCAATTCTGGTCAAGGGCACATACCTTGGTTTCAGGCTCCTCTCTGGCCCAGGTCTCATGGATATTTCTCTCTGTCTTTCCTTATCTCTTTCACTCTTTCTAAAAATCAATGGAACAATATGCTCTGGTGAGGATTAAAAAAAAGATACATTTGTGGACAGAAATACCTTTCACTCTCATGGTTAGTAATATTGAAGCTAGAAAGTGCAGAGAGGTCACGTAATAGCTTCTATAGAACCTGATGGAGTTGAGATTCATGTAACATTTTTTTCTACTCTATTAAGAGACAAAAAAATTGGTTAGTCCAAGCTTTTCCAAGGAATATTATATTTCCTGGCTCCAAACACCATCACTGCCTTCAGTGCCTACTTCCATCCATATATATAAAAGGATGATATGCTAAGTGTCTCTCCATCCGTCCAACCAGTTACTATGATGTACACTCACTACCAGGGGGCCTATGCTCAACACAAGAGCTGCTGATCTTCAGTGACTTGGCAGTGGCGGTTCTTGGTTTGATGCACCCTGAAACCAGAAAGAAGGGAGCCTGATTCCTAGGGGACCACATGATTCCACCTTTGGCTGTGGGCTCTGTTGTTGCTGGGACACAGTTGGCCCTGAATCTGGTTACTGCACACTTGTGTTTCCGTTCCACACCCTGTATGACAGCAACTTTGCAGAGTGCCTTCTCACTCTCCAGAACTCCTTGGGGAATGTAGGAGAGCTGGTTTTGGTCCAATCCCCACAGGCCAGGCCATGGGACCCCACCTCATGCTGCAGATGCTGGGGAGAGACTGCAGGAGGTTGGCTCCAGAGCATGTCCAGCCCGTCTCACCTAGTCCTGCCCCACCAGCCACCTTCTAATTAATTTCCTTTCAATGCGCACAAATCTGTGCACTGGTAACTCGTGTAATAATAATCAAAGATGAAATTTGACAAAAACCCAAATAATAGATACAAGAGGTTGAGCCTAAATTCAACCTCTTTGGGTATATAAGACTTGTTACCCTATTCTCTTCTGTTAGCATTGTAGAAGCACGAGATAACTTTTTCATTCATGCTTTATCTGGAATGTAAACAAAGATTGGATACTTCCTAATCATTCCTTGCTTTTGATATCTCTATATTCAGCTCCATGCATAGGACTCATGGAAACAACCTAACATTTGAGTTCTCCTCATAATCTTAAGGGAAGTTCATTTTACTATGCCTTTTATCCTTTTCTTGTTGTTCACTCTCGTTTAGTGAGGTTTTTTTAAACGTTTATTTTTCAAAATATATTTTTATTGATTTCAGAGAGGAAGGAAGAGAGAGCAAGAAACATCAATGATGAGAGAGAATCATTGATCAGCTGCCTCCTGTATGCCTCCCACTGGGGATTGAACCCACAACCTGGGCATGTGCCCTGACCCAGAATCATACCCAGGGCACGGCAGTCTGCAGGTCAACACTCTATCCACTGAGCCCAACCGGTTAGGGCTAGTGAGGGTTTTTTAGATGATCTAAGTGTTTTCCATGCATCATACCACAGTACTATCTATTAATTAATTGACCTCTGCCTAATTATCTTCATCTGAAAATTGAAAATTATAATGATAACCATCTCCTAAGGTTGAATTGAGTAAAATGATGGATGTAAAGTGCTTGGTAAAAAGTATCCATCATATAGTAAACAATCCTATATAATGAAAGGCTAATATGCAAATAGACCAAATGATGGAACAACTGGAACAACTAAACAACCAGTCACTATGATGTGTGCTGACCACCAAGGGGTGTGTGCAGAAGATGGCCAGCATTGGCTGCAGCAGGATGGTGGAGCAGGTGAGCAGGAATGCCAGACCAAGGCAGGGCACCAGTTGCTGTCAGTGGGGTGAGCCTCTGGTGGTTACTGAAAATTCTTTGCTCCCATGTGCCACGGTTCTGTCTGGCACTTGCAACTGCCGCCAGTGCCAGAGCCACCGCTGACACCTGCAGCCAGCGCCAGAGCTGCCATTTGCACATGCTACCAGTGCCTGGCACTGGTCCCAATCACTTGGTGCCATCAGCAGGTGTGAGTGGCAACTGCTGGCCCTGATTGCCCCTGAGGGCTTCTCAACTTCCCCCTGCTCCTGAGAGGTGAGCAGGGCAGCAGCTTCTGCTTACATCTGCTGACAGCACTAGCCCCACTCACACTGCTGCTGGCGCCACCCCAATGGCTCCAAGCTGTCAGTGGGTGCAAGCAGGGCCATCACCATCAATGTGTGGGAGCTGTGGTGGTGGGAGCAGGGCTGCCACCAGATGAGGGACTGGGAACCATGGTGGGAGGGGCCAAGTGGGGTTGTGGAGGATGGGCCAATCCACGGCCTTGCATCCCACAGTTCCTTTCAAGGTGCACGAATTCGTGCACTCGGGCCTTAGTAAAAATATAAAGTATTTCCATTTATACATTTAAAAACTAGATAAGAAGCATCTACAGCATGGCCAAGCCCTGTTCTGGGGACTGGGAATTCAATTTTGAAAAATATAGACATGGTTCTTATTCTCATAGAGTTGACATTTCAATGAGATGACAAACAAAGAGATAAGACAAACATGATAGATACTAGTAACATAATCATTCTGTAAATGAGGAGATTTAATCTGAGATAAGGTATATAATTTGCTGAGAATCAGAAAGGCAAAAGATAGCAGAGCCTGGATTCGAACCTAGGATTCTGACATCCCAAAGCCCAAGCTTTAAGCCTGCTGTTATCCCCATGCTGTTATGCTCATTATAATTTCTGAAATACTTTCCCACTGTTGTCTTCCTCTTTTCCCCTTTATATTTCATCCTCTGAAATCACTATGCCATATTGTTACCTTTACTGGAACTTCATTTTCCTTGAGAGTTTATCAGTTATGACAGTGTTTCTCAAACTTCACTGCATATTGGAATTACTTAGGGATGTTTAAGACAATACTAATGCCTGGAATATCCCCCCAGAGGTCCTAATTGAATTATTCTGGGTTTAAGTCAAGTGACTCCAACATGCAGCCTTTTAGAATGATGGCTGCTAATACTCTGTATGTATCCAAAGTGTGATCATCAGGTTTCCTCCTTTAATTTCTCTCTTGAGACAACTTCCTGAGTTCTTTGGAAATTCATATTATTAGGATCACTACTGCATTTTCTTTGGTCAATTTGAATTTCTCACACTGCCAAATCATCTCTTTAGCACTTTTCAAAACTCTAGATCTCTAATGTACATCCAGTACCTTGATTATGGCATCTGACTCCGTCTAAATGCCCTGTATTGGATAATCTGTTGATCCCTTTATTTTATTCCAATCTCTTCACTACATTAAAGTCGACCTTGTGTTTTCCCCAGTGAGCACTCCATTATTCTGGGCCCATTACAGCTAAATTTCTGAGAAGTGTCTCTCGATTGTGTCTTCACTTATTCCTCTTCCAGTCATCTCTAATAGCTGCATTTTTATTCAATTTGCATCTTTGTGTGTTACCAGAATATAGAAAGTACAACTCCGGTGATGTAAACAGAATACAATTTTATTTAGGTCTCACTTTGTCCATTTTATTCAGTCGGGTAATGTAATGCTACACCTGACCAGGACTCACGTTGGCTCTTTCTTATATCTAGCCCACAGGACAGACTTGAAATTTTTAAAATAAATATATTTTTATTGATTTGAGCAAAAGGGAGAAGGAGAGATAGATAAAAACATCAATAGGGAGAGAGAACCACTGATCAGCTTCCTCCTGCATGTCCCACACTGGAGAACGAGTCCACAGCCCGGGCATGGGCCCTGACAGGGAAGTAAACTGTGATGTCCTGATTCATAGATCAATTCTCAACCACTGACCAATGCCTGCTGGGCCAGTCTTGAAAATTTCATACTCCCAAAGACTGTAGGTTGAACCCAATACAGCCACCAAAATCCCAAATACTTTAAGCTTTCTCAAGCAAGAGTCAAGCACAGCCTCTCTATATCACAGGACTACAGGCATAGACTGACTGTCCATATGAAAGTTCCCAACAAGACATGACAAAGGAGGAAGAGGTGGTGAATCACAAATCACCAAATAAATCTCTTCTTTCTCTCTTATTTGACTTACTTTTATAATGGAGTGGAATGGAATGGAATGGAGTATATTACACACTTATAATGGAATTCATTCTCACATTATTTTCTTATTGCTTCACCTGACCTACTAAGATCAATCTTAACACAACCAGACATCATGTGCCCTATGATGTGATGTAATAAATTACCCTTACTTAAAAAAAAATTGAACCTAGATCAAATCGGCCTCTAGATTTAATTTAGAGTTTATAGGAAATATATGGTTTTAAGGAACAAGTTAAATGATACTACTAGAAAGCTTGGAACCAAAAAAAATGTAAGAATCTTTATAGGACAAATGACCTAGTTTCTCCAGAAAATCAATTTCAAGAAGAAAAGGAAGTGGGGATGTGTGGCTCTTATAGAATAAAAAAAGACTTAAAGAACAAAAGAGCCAAACATAATAAGCAGATCTTGTTTGGAACCTAATTAAAAAGAAAACAAACAGCAAGTTGTAAAAATGATCTTTGAGAAAATCAGAGCATGTGAATATTGTCTGATCATTAGATGTCATTAAGAAATTATTATAAAATCTGTTAGGTATGAAAATAGCATAACCATGTGTTAACAATCAAAAGACCTTTATCATTTAGATATCCTATTAAATAAAAGAGTAATATACAAATTAACCACCACTCTGCTATACCCACAAACATGCCCACCAGCCAGCCAATCAGGAGCAAGTATGCAAATTAACCCAGCCAAGATGGCTGCAGCCACGGAGTGAGCAGGAGGCTTGGGTTTCCCCGGCAATGGAGGAAGCCAAGCTTTCTGCACACCCTTGCAGGTCCAGGCCTCTACTCAAGGCTACAAATTTTCAATTATACAAGATAAATCCCAGATACCAGGGCCTCTGCTTGGGTCGCTGGGGTATGTGGCCAGCCTGCAAACCACCACAGGTTCCTCACCCAGGCCACCTCATGCCCCAAGGGAACCCCCACCCTGATCTGGGACACCCTTCACTGCAAAGCAGCAGGCCCTCACTCATGCACCAGGCCTCTATCCTATCTAGTAAAAAAGTAATATGCAGATTGACCATTACTCCAACACACAAGATGGCTGTCCCCATGTGGTCAAAGATGGCTACACCCATATAGACACAAGATGGCCACCACCAGATGGACAGCAGGGGAGGGCAGTTGGGAAGGACCAGGCTTGCAGGGGAGGGCAGTTAGGGGCAAACAGGCTGGCAGAGGAGCAGTTAGGCATCAATCAGGCTGGCAGGGGAGTGGTTAGGGGGTGATCAGGCTGGCAGGCAGAAACAGTTAGAGGCAATCATGAAGGCAGGAAGGCAAGCAGTTGGGAGCCAGCAGTCCCTGATTGTGAGAGGGATGTCCAACTGCCCATTTAGGCCCAATCCCTCGAGGGGTACCAGATTGGAGAGGTTTCAGGCTGGCCTGAGGGATACCCCCCTCCCGAGCATGAATTTTGTGTATTGGGCCTCTAGTATATAATAAAGTATATACATGTAAAATGGTATAAATGAAAATTTTCTACTTCCTAAAATTTTGAAAATTAAAAAGTGGACAAATTTGGCTCAGTGGATACAGCATCGGCCCACAGACTGAAGGGTCTCAGGTTCAATTCAGGTCAAGGGCACTTCTCTCAGTTGTGGGCTCAATCCTTGCCCCCCATGGGGGAGCATGTAGGAAGCAGCCAATCAATGTGTCTCTCTCATATCAGTGTTTCTCTCTCTGTGTCTTCCTCCCTCCCTTCCACTGTCTCTGAAAAATCAATGGAAAAATGTCCTTGGGTGAAGATTAACTAACTACATAACTAACTAACAAACTAACTAACTAACTAACTAAATATATACATAAATAAAATTTTAGAAAGTGGATAATTACTAATCTTAGGACTTAGTTCAATGTTCTAGTTTCTCAAACTTTGTGTTTGCTTGGAAATTTCTATAATAAATTTGTAATATCATTTTGCCTTCTTACTTTTAGTTTCATTGCTGTTGCTGCTGTTGAGTTTTGTTTATTCTTTCATAGCTCAGGGATCTGTATATTTAAAACTTATGCCAGGTGAGTCTCCCTATTGGCCAGATATAGTTACTCATGCAGGAGATGACTCCCGACTGGGGGTTCAGCATCATTTCTCCACTAATCCAGGTGTCACATATTTATTTGAAATCAGACTTATTTAAGTCTTTAGCATTCGAGGAAGATAATCTGGTTGTGTGACTATGCAAATGACCCTATTTCAATTGTGAGGAATTAGGAAAAATTGGTTATTATTTGGGTTAGATCACTGCTGTTTTCAACTATTAACTGATACAGATAGTGCAGTGCACAAATCATAAGTGTATGCATACATTTTTAGTAGTGTTTACAAATAAAACTAGTGTGGTCTTTGTCTTTGGAATTGGTGCCCAAAGTGGAATTAGTCATATTTGTTATCAGAGCCCTGAAAATATTGCTAAACCCTAATCAGAAGGTAGCATCCCCCTTGCCTTTTGACTGTATATCTGTCTTAGCTTTACCACAAAAACTTGCCGGATATTATGGAGGGTAGACTGAGCCCATATACTTAGGTGATAATAACATGCCCTCTTGGGAAGACAGGTGGCATTGATAGTCCAATACTCTAATTATAATAGTGATTCTTCTAAAGCAGTGTTTAGCAAATTTGACTCACCATAAGATTTACCTAGGATATTTGTTATAAATATGGACTCCTCTCTCAAAGACCCTAAAGATTTTGATTTCGTAGATTCTGGGTAGACCCCTTAGTGTTTTGTTTTGTTTTCTACAGAGAGGAAGAGAGAGGGATAGAAAGTCAGAAACATCGATGAGAGAGAGACATCAATCAGCTGCCTCCTACACGCCCCCTACTGGGGATGTGCCCGCAAGCAAGGTACATGCCCCCGACCAGAATTGAACCCGGGACCTTTCACTCCGCAGGCTGACGCTCTAGCCACAGAGCCAAAACGGTCTCGGCCCTTAGTGTGTTTTTAACAAAACATTCCTCACATGATTCTTTAGAAAAGCCAAGTTTGAAAAACACTTCTCTAAATTCATTTATTTCATTTTAACTAGAGGACTTGCAAACAAATGTTTACTGCCACCCGTGAGCTCTACTCCAGGAAGGTGGTTTGTGCACAAAGTCTACAAAATAGCCAACTGCAGAGAAATTTCCAGAGTGCTTATGTCCCTTCCCAGACTTGGGTTGTTAATTGTTAACTCTTCACATTACAATCACCCAGGAAGCTTGAAAAATACTAATGTATAAGAGCCAGAAGAAATTATTTAATTGATATGTAATAGGGCCTAAGTATTTTTTTTAAAGAATTTCTATGTGGTTCTAAAATAAAATCAGATTTGATACCTGGCCCATGTGTTTCAGTGATTGAGCATCGAACTATGAACCAGGAGGTCATGGTTTGATTCCCAGTCAGGACATATGCCTGGGTTGCAGGCTCGATCCACAATAGGGGATATGCAGGGGGCAGCCAATCAATGATTCTCTTTCATCATGGATGTTTCTATCTCTCTATCCCTCTCCCTTCCTCTCTGATCAATAAAAACATATTTTAATAATAAAATAAAACCAGGTGTAAGAAATACTAAGGTTGAGTTATATAATAGGTAGTTACAATTTTAGTGAATATTGAGCTTAAAGAGGATAGGATTAGCAGGATCTACCTGACCTAAAGAAAAATAGCTCATATTCCAGTCCCATTCTTCTCCCAATATTACATACATTTTCATTTGTGTTGTGTGGGGTGGAGTGTTTTGGAATTCATTTCTTCTTATCCCCTTTGGCTATAATTTTCCTTTTACTGACAGTTTGGTCTGTATGCTCAGTTTTAAAGTTTTATTCTTTTTCTTTCTGTGTGTCTAGGCATACAACTTAATTAAAACAGCTTATACTAAGAAGAGGTGAAAAGAATGGTTTGATGCCTAATAACATACAAAAATCTTTATTGAATGGAATTAAAACACTCCATTACTCTGCTGCATTACTTAGATATCTCAACTCCTCTCTGATCTCAAGTGTGGGAAATTAAATGTAGCAAACCAAATCTGTAGTTGCCCTGTTCCTCCAAATATAATAAAAACCAGAGGCCTGGTGCATACATTCTTGCACCAATGGGGTCCCTTGGTCTGGCCTGTGGGAATGGGCTGAAACCGGCTCTCTGACATCCCGTGAGGGATGCTGGATTCTGAGCTGGTGTAGGCCAGGCCAAGGAACCCCACCGGTGCAAGATCAGACCTGGAGAGGGGCCATGGGAGGGCTCTGGAGCATGCCCGACCCATTTCAGCCAGTCCCAATCTGCCATCTGCCCCCTGGCGGTCAGTGCGCATCATAGTGACTGGCGGAATGGTGGAACCGTCAGTCACTTAGCATATTAGGCTTTTATTATATAGGATAATCTTAAAACTATGGAAATGGTATGTAGAAAGACCAATTTCCATTTCTGTGAAGCTCTTAAGGTCCATGTTCTTGTGTTCGCTTCTGACCCTAAACTGTTTCTCCCCTAAACTGGTCCAGCTGATAATGACCTAAACAGTCATTCATGCTTTTCCTGTTCTACATCATGTTAGCTTAGCTATAGAAGTCAGTTTTTATCCTTCATTCACATCAAAGAGTGCTGTGTAGCAAAGTATAATGAAATATGAGGCAGATGAGATTTACAGAGCTGCAATAAAAAAGTTAAAGCTAATAATGGACGATCTGTGTGTGTGTTTTTTTTCTTTTTTCAAAAAGTCTCTCCATAATTTCTCCAACCAAGGCTTCAGTCTCCCCCATTTTGTTTTCTATGGAATACCGCACACATTGTCCCTCCTTGTGGTGAGTAAATGGAAACCAAATACACTTGATATAATCTACATTATTTACCTGAAATCTATCAAAATGGAAAATTTTGCTATGAAGAAGATTCAGTTTTAAATCTTAAAACTGAGCACTTTCTAAAATGTATAGGCTCCAAAGACGAGGGTGCTTCTTGCCTACTGAATACTTGGGTTTCTATACATATAGGTTTAAAAATATTGAACAAAGTTGAAATTTGTGTGTATGAACAAGATGAGAAAAAAATTCTTCAATGTTAAAAAAAAATAAATGTATAAAAATCCCATAGACAAAATTAAGCACAAATCACAAGATGGGAGACTTCACAGAATGAAAATTCAAACAGCCAATAAATGCATGGAAAGATGTTCAAATTCACTAGTTTTAGAGAAATACCAATTAAACCTCAATAAAAATGAGATTAAAAGTATAATGAACTGCTATTTCAATACCAATTATGTTTAGAAAAAAGTTTTTAATACTAAGTTTTCTGCCCTAGCCGGTTTGGCTCATGGATAGATCATCAGCTGTGGCCTGGAGGTTCCCTAGTTTGATTCCAGTCAAGGGCACACATACCTTGATTGCAGGCTCAATCCCCAGTCCTGGTCAGGATTCTGTGGGAGGCAACCAATCCATATGTCTCTCTCAAATTGATCTTTCTCTCTCTCTCTCCTTTTATCTCCCTCTATCTGTCTCTCTCTCCCACTCTCCCTTCCATTCTCTCTCAAAATCAGTGGATATTGCCGAGACCGGTTTGGCTCAGTGGATAGAGCATCGGCCTGCGGACTGAAAGGTCCCTGGTTTGATTCTCGTCAGGGGCATGTACCTTGCTTTCGGGGAAAACTCCAGTAGGGGGTGTGCAGGAGGCGGCTGATCGATGTCTCTCTCTCATCGATGTTTCTGATTTTCTATCCCTCTCCCTCCCTCTCTGTAAAAAAAAATCAATAAAATATATTTTTTTAAAAATCAGTGGATATTGGAAGGGAAGGTCTGGAGGCCAGGCTGGCTTGCAAGGAGGCAGGAATGCCCAGGCTACAGACAACTCCGAGAGAGAGTTCAGAGGCCCAGCAGGTGGCTGGGCTTGGGGGCAAGGGCTGGCCGTGTAACACTGCAGGCAGCACCTAGCCTAGGCTCCTGGAGCGCCCCAGCATTGCACATCACGATGGAGCTGGAGCACAAGCAGCCAGAGAAAGGAGAGATGGACAAGATGAGGCAAGAGAAGCTGAAGGAAGCACATGAGAGAAGGGAGAAAAAGGAGACGGAAGAGAGACTGTCACGAGCGGAGACCAAGGAACAAATCCTGAAGTTGTAAGAGAAGCTTTGGGCCCTACAGGAAGAGAAGCACCTGTTTTGCTTGCAGCTCAGGGAAGTTGTAGACGAGGAAGAAAAATGGAGGCAAAAAGAGCAGAATGACCTGCCGCTCGGACCTCAGCTGCAGACACACAGGAACGCATTGCCTCAGCGTGCAAGGGAGCCCAGGAGCATTCAGTCTTCCTGCAGGCAGCCTCATGGTGCTGATGGATCCAAACAGATGTTCCCACCTCAAGGGGTTACCACCTGGCATTCTGTGGGCCCAGCGGCTTTCTCGGGGAACCCAGAGCCCAGGCAATTCCAAAGCAGCCCAGGCAGTGCCAGTGGAGCTGCTCAGCTCCCCCCTTACCATGGACCCACTCACTCTCCCACAGTCCCAGTCAGCAGCTCAGAGCCCCTTCGGCAGCTCCTGCAGTGCATCCCTTGTCTCAGGCACAGCCACAGCCCTAAGTCATACACAGGCACTTCCGTCCCACCGAGACAGGGTGTCTCCAGCCTGGTGGTGGGTGCTCTGGCCTTGCAAAAGCAAATGGAATGTGCTAAGCAGCAGACTGGCTTCCCTGACTCATCCTCCCTGCGCCCCATGCACCCTCAAACTCCAAATCTAGCCTCTGCACTCCTTGCTCTCTCTCCCCAACTTCCCAAAGTAGATGCAACTAGCAACAAAGTCAGGCTTTGCAGCCACCAGCCAACCTGGCCCCTGGCTCGCTTTCATTCATCATAGCCGAGATGTGCGATTCCACCACAAGTGACCATCAAATTTGATTTTCAACCTCACACCCCCCCTTGGGTGAATGTTCCCATTGTGTCCTAGTAAAATCTGCCATTTGGGGGGCGCGGGGTGGATATGAAGAGCACAACTAAGTTGATATGAACTTCTCTTTAACCCAGGGAAGGAAAGACTTCAATTTGCTCCAAGTAAGTACACATTTTTAAGTCTGAGGTCATTATCCCAGTTAATGAATGTGCACTGTGTCATAGCTAATAGTTGACACTGTAGGAAATGAGACCTTAGCAGGACCAAGGGCAATCAAATATGAAAAACCACATAGGGGCATTCAAAGCAGAGCGAGGTATTCTAGCGCCGTGCTAGATACACACAGTGAAGACAATTTGGGATCTAAGGGATTAATCATCGAAGATTTCTTACAGAGAATTCTGGAAGGATTTGAATAAAGAAGACTCAGGGTGAGAAACGGTAGGCCAAGCACCAGGTACATTAAATGGTCTGTGTCTCAACACCAGGAAAAGGAAAGTAAGAAAACTGATATTTATGAGCAACTGTGATAAGTCAGGTATTGGAACGTTTACTTTGTTTATATTACCTTATATATTCTTCATGACAATCCCTTAGATAAATAAGTATTCATTAATTCAACCAGTTTTCCTAACAATTATTTGTTAAATGTCTATTCTGTGACATTTAACAAAGCTTTGTGTGAACATCAGAATATATGAAGAATAAGAAACTGTCAAAGGCAAGAAACAAAATCCCATATATTAAAGAGCTAATATGCTAATTAGACCAAACAGCAGAACGACTATCCTGGCGATCTTCCAGACAAAGCCAGGACTACAAGGGCCAAGCCCCTTGCACAAATTTCATGCATCATACCTCTAGCATAAACACAATTTTTTAAAATGTCTCCATTTTGACACTGAGGAAACTGAGACTCAGGGATATTACACAATTTATCCAAGTTTACCAAATAAATTATTGACTGAACTAGTATTAGAACGAATGCTCACATTTTCACTTTTTCTCTAGTTATACATGTGATGTAAGAAAGGATTTATACCCCAGTAAAATGGTGAGATGAATTCACCTGCTTAATGTGGTAAAGTGTGAGCACTTGGTAATACTGACACAAGTGTCCCTTCCCTTTTTATCAATAACTTTGCTCAGGAAGGTCTCATTTAGTTTTATTCATTTTATCTATTTATTTAAATCCTCAGGTGAGGGTATTTTTCCATTGATTTTTTAGAGAGAGGGGAAGACAGAAAGAACTATCCATGTGAGAGAAAAACATCAATTGGTTGGTGCCCCGGGCTGGGAAGGAGCCCTTGACTGGAGTGGAACCCGGGGCCCTTTGGCCCGCAATCCGACACTCTACCCACTGAGCCAAACCCACTAGAAGGCATTTTCACTTACTTCACTTGCTATATATTGTTGGTAACTTCTGAGTCTTGCCTAGAAATATTGCCTTAATATCATGGGTCAAGTGAGTTCATAACACCGGAGATACAGTGTTTAAACTAAAGAAAACTCTTCCTGCTTCTCTTTTTGAGGGGAAAAAAATAGGAACTAAAAAATCATCTGCTGGATTAATCTGCATCAAAGTGAGAAAGCTCCTGTGTTCAGTAGAAACCACATAATTTACTTATTCTATATAAATCAGCACATATCATAGTTATCTTAGGTTTTATCTCTTTAATTATTGTCAGTATTCCTCTAACGAATATAAACCCCGTTAAGTCAAGAATCATATCTACTTTAATTAAAAGTGTGTTCCTATTTTAAAAAAAAATTTAAAAATAAATTTTATTGATTTTTTTTTACAGAGAGGAAGGGAAAGAGATAGAAAGTCAGAAACACTGATGAGAGAGTGACATTGATCAGCCGCTTCCTGCACGCCCCACACTGGAGATGTACCCGTAAGCAAGCTACATGCCCCCGACCGGAATCGAACCTGGAACCTTTCAGTCTGCATGCCGACGCTCTATCCACTGAGCCAAACCGGTCTCGGCATGTGTTCCTGTTTTTTAACAGAGAAACCCTAGCAGAGAAAATGGTTACTGATTAATAACCTTTTAAAATAGATAAATGATTAATAATTTTGACATGAGTGTACGATGCGGAGGTAAAACGAAGAGTGAGGTCTGTATTGAAGCTAGTTGAGAGAAGAGCATTACATTTCTCTTTCAATATGTAGATTAGAATCTTTAACCAACAATTTAGCTCAATACAATTCAGTTTAATTAATAAAATCCCTGGTTTTTGTCAACACCATAACTATTTGAGAAACCATATATCCCACTCATAAAAATCTTTCCTGACTTCACATAAGAAATCACCACCTTAAGATCTCCCAGTAAAAATGTGTTTCTCATTCAATGGCAACCAGGAGTCCACCCCAATATCTTGTTAGCCTCATGTAGAGACAAAATGAAAAAGAATATCTGCTCAGCTGGTGTAAATCAGTGGTTGAGCATCTACCTATGAACCACAGGAGGTCATAGCTCAATTCCAGGCCAGGGCACATGCGGGATCAATCGACAGTGTGGGGCGTGCAGGAGGCAGCTGATCAGTGATTCTCTCTCATCATTGATGTTTCTATCTCTCCATCCCTCTCCCTTCTTCTCTGAAATCAATAAAAATATATTTTACAAAAAGAACATCTGACATATTTAGATTGCAAACATTATTCTGGCTAACTAGGTTAGCTGATGCTGGACGCCCAATAAGTATTTTATTTCTAGCCAAACTCTTCATCCCTTCATGCATTTGTCCTCCACCATGCCTCAGAAGTAAAGATAAGTCTCCAGGAATTACTCTAGTGATAGGCCTTGCCATTGACTGCTTTATGCACCAATGCATACCAGGGACAGTATCTGGATCACTCTAAGTATTTAATAAATATTTATTGGGTGAACGAATGCATTGATTTAATCCATCAAGAGCTGAATAGTCTCTGAAGCATTCCAAGACCGAGTCATAATTGGATATATTTGTTTCTCTGGTACCTTTCTTTCTTTCTTTTTTAAATCTTTATTGTTGAAAGTATTACATTTGCCCCCTTTATTCCCCCATTGACCCCATCTTGCCCCAGGCCTTCACCACCCTATTGTCTGTGTCCATGGGCTATCTATAATAACAAAAGTGTAATATGCTAATTAGACTGATATCCTTCTGGACGACCTACCAGATGAAGGCAGGGCTGTGAGGGAAGCCTAGATCCCAGGTGTCAGAGGGAAGCTGATGCTGGTAGCCTGGGGAAGGAAGGCCTACTCTTGCACGAATTTCATGCATCGGGCCTCTAGTTCATATATATGCATACAAGTTCCTTAATTGATCTCTTCTCACCCTCCCACCCACTCTAGTACCCTTAATTATATACTTAAAATAGTATTATCAATCCAAAGTCCCAGCAGGAGCATGTTATGCTGTAAAATGACAATTTAATGTTTAATTTATACTTTTCTTTTTCTTAGAAGGAATAAAAACCATCAAGTGTACCTGATTGTCTTTCATTGGGGCTTTGAAGACTCCCTCATGGAATTTATTGAACTAATACTTTGAATGGTCAATTTGGTGGTTTTGTTTTCTAACATTCCATTTATTCACTTTTTCATTTGATGAGTTTTCTTTGATTAAGATTTTTCCTCCTTTTTCTTTCTGCTAGAGCATCAGCAGTTGCCAGCACAGTGCCCCTTCATGAATCTTCCATCATGTTGATGATTCAGTGTCCCAGCCTCTGCAGAAATGGTGGATAATACAGATTTAGCCAGAGAGCCAGAGAAAATGCTGCCACTTTCTGTTGGTAAGGGTATATTTCTTTCAAGGACTCAGATTCACAGCGTATTACCCAATGTTATATTATAAAAGATCTCCCGCATGCAGAAAATTTGAAAGAATTTTACAGTGAACATTCACATACTCAACACCAATAGCCAACAATTAACAGTTTGCTATACTTGTATTATCACATATCTTTTTATCTGTCTAACCCCCTACCTATCTATCAAGGGTCATCTTATTTTTGTAGGTATTTTATCATAAGTTGCACACATCAGTATACTCCAATCCTAAATATTTTAGCATGCAAATCTTCTAGAAGCTCAAGCTCAGCACTTTTGCAGTTTTTTTTAATGTGAAGCAAATTTTAGATAAAATAATATGTGCAAATTCTAAGCATGTGATTTGATGAGTTTTGACAAATAACACAAATTTCTTTCACAATATAGAACACTTTCTTCACTCCAGAGAAGTTTTCATATTCCCCTTTCCGGTCAGTCTCCACCTCTACCCCTTCTTTCAGAGGTCACCACTGTTCTGACTTTTTTCCATCACAAATTAGTTTTCTCTGCTAGTTGCAGCACTTCCTATGAATTGTATTATATTCTATGAACTCTTGTCTAAGGTTCCTTTCACTCAGCATTATATTTTTGACAATCATCTCTCTGTGTAAAGAACTTACTACTTTGTAATATAATACTAAGTAGTATTTCATTGTATGAATATATTGCACTCTATTTATTCCACTATTGATCCACACTGTGTTTCCAGTTTCAATGAATAAAGCTCTGTGTACATTCTTGTACAAGGATTCGTGTAAATATATGTTCTCATATAACTTGGGTAAATATCTAGTAGTACACTTCCTGGTTGCAGCATAAGCATATATTTAGTTTCAACTAAAACTGCCTAATCTTGCAGTTTGGCTCAGTGGATAGACTGAAGGGTGCCAGGTTCAATTCCGGTCAAGGGCATGTACCTTGATTGCAGGCACATCCCCAGTAGAGGGTGTGCAGGAGGCAGCTAATCAATGTTTCTAACTCTATCCCTCTCCCTTCTTCTCTGTAAAAAAAATCAATAAAATATATTTTAAACAAACAAACAAGAAAACTGCCTGATCTTTTTTTCAAGGTACTTGTGTCATTTTACACCCTTATCCAACAATGAATGAAAGTTCAAATTGTTACACATCCTTTACAAATTAGGTGCTATCAATCTGAACTTAACCTTTCTGGTAGGTTTAGTGGGATCCCATTATGATGTTAATTTTCATTTCTTAGTTGACTAATCGTCTTGAGCTTTTTTAGTTTTTGCTATTCCTGGGATAAATAACATTTGTTTATTCAGTATTTTTTTAAGAGTTGATTTCAACTTGCTAATATATTGCTAAAGATTTTTATGACAGTATTCATTAGAGACATATATTTTTATTGCCTTTGTCAGGTTTTGACCCATCTAGATAGAGCATCATTTGACAACATTCTCTCACAAGATCTAATCACATAACCACTAGTTATTGCCTCTACCAGGCTTGTGGATTAGAGGGTTCATTTTGTTTCATCTTTGGTCCATGAATATATGTATTTTAAGCCTTTTAGTATATATACTTTAAGCCTGTTTTTTATTTAATATTTTTAATTTTTTTCTGTTTTTGAAGTATTGAAAATGCATCATGGTTTCCATATCATCATGACCAGAATTGACATTTTTACCTTGACATCATTAATTTAGGATTTGATGGCACCCTTCTTTTTCTTGTTCAGCAATTAGAAGATAGAAAGGTTCTTTTGATAGTAGGACACAACAAAAAAACACTTGGATGGTATTGAAAGGCCGAACTTTTGTTTCTTACAGCTCCCAATGAAATAAAGCTGACAGGCAGGGGCATACAAAAGGTCGCACTAGGTACCGGGTAACAGCTAGAACTTACAGGGGGCAGTTTACGTATGACAAACAGGGTGAGGTTAACTAGATTCCTCAAACTCTCTGTGGATTAGATCATTTGAGTAATTTCAATGACTCTGGGGTAGGGGCTGCACTAGTTGTCTGGTAACCAAACACAGAGTAACTGGTGCTGGTGCATAGTAGCTCAAAGTGTGAGATCTAGAAAGAGAAGTGTGTCCTAGCCTGTGTGGTTCAGTGGATAGAGTGTTGACTGAAGGGTCTTGGGTCCGATTCCAGTCAAGAGCACATGCCCCAGCTGTGGGCTTGATCCCCAGTTGGGGGCAAGCAGGAGGCAGCCGATCAATGATTCTCTCTCATCATTGATGTTTTTATCTCTCCCTCTCCTTTCCTCTGTGAAATCAATAAAAATAATATTTAAAATAACAGTAGTAATTGCAGTCTCAAAGAGATATTTGTACACCCACGTTTATAGCAGCATCGATAGCCAAAAAGTGGAAGCAACTCAGCCATCAATGTATAAAAATGTGGTATGAAAAGTAAGGACATTCTGTGACATGATACAACATGAATGAACCCTGGGGACCTTAATACTGGCATCTAGTAGGCAGAGACGAATGTTGCTAAACATTCTCCATTGCACAGGACAGAGTCTGTGGCGAAGCATGGGACTTGGTTGGAAAGTATGTGAGGAGGATTCTCCGAAAGGTTGGAGTGTTCTACAAGGACCTTGCAGAAGGCGGCAGACCCTGCCTTGACTTTTCCAAACAATTCTGAGCCCCCGGGTGTTTTGCTGGAATCTTCCTTTGTTCTTTAGACGCCCTTGCTTAAAGGACACTGCAGACGCATGTGACTTCTCAAGGATGCTTACCCTGCTGATAGTATCTAATAGTTCGAGCTGTTGCTACAAGAAAAGCATACGCAGGCAGGCAAACAGGGCTGTCTGGTTCCTTTCTTACACAGAAACGTGTGTCAGAGTAATCATTCACCCATCGCTCAGGGTCTGCCGGTCAGCCTTGGCAAGCATCCAAACAACAAATAATTATTCAGTCCAAAATGTTAATAGTGCCAAGGTTCAGAAAGCTCGCTCTAGAGGAGCTTCCTAGTCCAGTGTGTCAAGGTCAACATATGTAATCGATAACAGAACTTGGGAATAACTGAAGACTAATGTTTCTTGTGGATGAGTTCCACCTGTGGAATGGAAATAAGATACAATTTCTTTGGCTGAGTCACAAGGAGGCCTATAGTTTTTTGTTTGTTTGTTTTTGTTTTATTGTGTGTGTGTGTGTGAGTGTGTGTTTTACCCTGACTATTGTTAACACAAGGAACCTGCCAGAACAAATCATTATGAACTGATGCCTAGCTAACTGAATCTTCCAAAGATGTTCTTGCAGTGCTATCCTCAATAACCAATTACATGGGGATATGGCAAAGGTCTAAATTCAAGATAGAAGTGATGAAGAGAAATGAAATGAAAAGTGGACCTTCTACGTTAGTCAGCCAAGTTTGGGCTTAGGAGTCCGCAGAGCATGACATGGTGGGACCAGCTTGGATTGGGAGAAAGAGAAGTGGGAGGGAGGAAAGAAAGAAGAACAAGGAAAAGCCAGTTCTTTTGTAGGCTGTTTTTGACAATTCAGTCTCTTTTTCTTCATTTGTTAAGGTTCCTTGAATTCTACCATTTGGAGGAGAATGGAAGATCCTCTAACAACTGATATTTTTCTTTTCGTCCCACAAATAACTCATTCCTAAATATGCCCGCTTTCCTCATCCATCAAACCAACTGGTTTGATACAGCATTATGCATGGCATTTCTCTCTCCAGGGTTAATCATTTGTATTCCAAATGCCGATTTCTAAAATCAGGACTTTCCCAACTATTACTTTCTCTGGCCTTGATTGAAAAGCAGTAATGCTTTTTATGGCAGGTAGATTTGCTTCTTAAATTTATTGTCTAGCTATATTCCTCTTTAACTTGCAAATTGAGCACTGTGCTTGGGAGGAGAGATTTTTCTAGTCCTCCCAGCTCCACAACCCGGTCTTCTTTTATTCAGGAGGTGATGCAGTGGTCCCCTGCATCCAGGGAGAGGGGAGGTTTAAGGCTCAGGGCTTCTGTTTCATGCCCCGAGCTTCTCTGGTTACAAAATATGCAATCTCACAGCATATTTATTGCTAACCACATCCTTTATTATGCATTTTCTATTTTCATAGACAAATATAAATATAAATAAAACAGCAGATAAAATGAATGTAAAATAGCATGACAGAGAGCATTTAAATGGAAAAACTGAAATAAGGGATTCTGAGTGTGGAAATAAGACCAATAGAATTTCTATATTTTGAAGAATCCAACAATTCATTCTATTTTTATAATAGATACATTATAATATAAAATTATAAACCTGATTTAAAGCCACAAGAGCAATATAATTTAAACATCAACATTAAGAGTTTCATTTCATTTGTATTTGCCTATCCTTAAGATTGCTTCATAGATGACCAAAGAAAATGAATTCCTATCAACCATGAAAATTTCTGGTCCCCAGCCACTACTCTGGGGATTCTAGTCTGGTAACTATTTATTTGAGAAATGCAAGAAATTAAGTTTCACTAACTGAAGAAATTATATTCTTTCTCCATCTCTGGATTTCTGCTGTGTAATTTTCATTAGACTTCTTATTCAGGCAGCTCTCATTTATCTATATTTCAAAGGACTGTAATACACTTCTGATAATTAAAAAATCCCAAGCATTGCAAGCTCTTCCACTTAAAAAAATTTATAGAAACATTTAGAAAGGAATTCATTAGGAGTGTTTATTTTCAGTTTTGACTAGTTAACAGTTCCACAGAGGAGATAGAAGTAGTAATGAAATTACCTCAAGATAAAAAACATAATGGGGCGTGAAAATTTCTTAAATTAGGTAATAGTGAACTCTACAACACTTAATGGTCTTCTGGAGCATGCAGTTTTTGAGAACTGGAGAAACCAGAAATTAGTACACTCTTCTGATTTGAAATTAAATTTTCTTTACAACAGGCAAGGAACTAAATCTTTCTGTTTACTTCACCACCTTGTCTCAATATTTATTGCTTCTATGAAGAGATACCGTCTCTGTCCAGCTGGCGTGACTCAGTGGTTGAGCATTGACCTATGAATCAGGAGGCCACGGTTCAATTCCAGTCTGGGAACCTGCCCTGCCCGAGTTGTGGGCTGCTGGCTCAATTCCCAGTGTGGGGCATGCAGGAGGCAACAGATCAATGATTCTCATCATTGAAGTTTCTCTCTCTCTCTCACTCTTCCTTCTTCTCTGTAATCAATAAAAATATTTTTTAAAAGAGAGAGATACATCCTCTTTTCTCTCTAACCATAATATAATTCATGCTCCACAAAGCAATTTTAATCTCAACATGCTAAATGAAGTGAAGTGGTTTCCTTTCATAAAAGCCTACATCTCTCTATCATTCCTATGTAACTATTCATCTATTCATTTAATTAAGATATGAATATATATACAGTATATTCAGCACTAAATGTTTATCAAGCAATGGATAGGAGACAGCAAATTTGTGCAGCAAAGGGCCAGATAGTAAATACTTTAGGTTCTGCAGGTCACATGATCTCTGTCCCAGCTACTCTGTCATTCTGGTATAGAATCAGCCAAAGGTAATGTGCAAATGAATTGGTGTGGCTGTGTTCTAATAAAATGTTAGTAACAAAAACAAGTGGTGGTATGAATTTGTTCAATGGGAGATAGTTTGCTAAACTCTGGACATTATATAGTATATATTGAGCAAATATAATCATAAGAATCAAAATGATAATAGGAAAGTTTAAGAAAATAAGAAAAATGCAAACCTTTCATAAGTTGTTAAAAGTACTAGACATCTGGATATGGGATTGTTAAAGTAATAGATTAATATTTTATCCAGAATCACAAAGACAGAGAGAGAGAGAGACAGAAGGAGAAAGAGAGAAAAGGAAGGAGGAAGTGAGAGATAGAGAGAGAAAGAGAGTTAATATAAGACTATCACAGTTAAAATGAACATATATACCTTATTTATAAAAAAATAAACATTCATTTTTATTTTTTAAAAAAGTAATCCTAATATAAAATATAATATGTAATACAACAGAAATACTATTTAACAAAAATAGACATTTCATATGCATATACATATATATAATTGTTAAATTAATTATCTAAACAGTCCCCCTCCCTCCAAGTGGACACCTGAAACCATGTATAGTCCCAAATCTTATTTATACTATTTTTTCCCTATACATATATATACACTGAGTGGCTAGATTATTATGATCTCTGAACGCAAAATAGTCTGGCCACTCAGTGTATATATATTAGAGGCCCAGTGCATGGATTCATTCATGGATTGGGTCCGGCCAGCCTGGCCAAGGGAAGGGGACATGGGCAGTTAGCCAGCCTGACTACTAGTTGAACTCCTAGTTGAGGGGACAATTTGCATATTAGCCTTTTATTACATAGCATATACACTGAGTGGCCAGATTATTATGTGTTTAGAGATCATCATAATCTGGCCACTCGGTGTACATTGCTTCCTTTTGGCATATCCTAACTACCAACATCACTACTCCTACCCTTGTTGTTATTATTAAGTTATATAAAGGTTACTTGAACACAAGTACTGCAATACCACAGCAGTCAGTCTGATATCCTAGATGTTTACTGCACACTAATCCACAGGTATCGTATATAGCATGGATATACTGATTTATGTTCAAGGTGGGACAGAGCAGGATGGTGTTAGATTTCATCATGTTACTCAGAAGGGCAATCAATTTAAAATTTACTTTTGGAATTTTTTAGTTAATATTTTTGGATCATGGTTGACCATCCTATCTAATAAAAGAGTAATATGCAAATTGACCTTACCTCTGCTACACTCACAAGCCATACCCACCAGCCAACCAGAGCAAAAATGCAAATTAACCCAACCAAGATGGCTACTGGCCACAGAGAATGCAGGAGAGAGGTCTGGGTTGCCCTTGGTGATGGATTGACCATCACTCCAACACACAAGATGACTGCCCCCATGTGGTTACAAGATCCTGCCATGTGGACACAAGATAGCCACCACAAGTTGAAACCAGGCCTGCAAGGGAGGGCAGTTGGGGTGATTAAGCCTGCAGGGGAAGGTAGTTAGGGGTTACCAGGCCAGCAGAGGATGGAAGTTGGGGGTGATCAGGCCTTCAGGGAAGAGCAGTAGGGGGTGACTAGACCCACAGGGGAGGGCAGTTAGTGCCAAACAGGCTGGCAGGGTAGCAGTCAGGCATCATTCATGCTGGCAGGAGAGTGGTTAGGGGGTGATCAGGCTGGCAAGCAGAAACGGTTAAGGGCAATCAGGAAGGCAAGCAGATGAGCAGTTGGGAGCCAGCAGTCCTGGGTTGTGAGAGGGATATCCGACTGGCTGTTTAGTACCGATCAGGCCTAAATGGGCTGTTGGACATCCCTCAAGGGGTCCCAGATTAGAGAGGGAGCAGGCTGGGCTGAAGGACACCGCTCCCCATGCACAAATTTCATGTACCAGGCCTCTAGTGACTAAATAAAACCTCATGAAGCAAAAACGTGGATAAGGGGGAACAACTGTAATTTGCATGCCAAAGTGGCACTTTCTGGAGTAGCTTGTTCTATATGCCTCCTAGACAGAGTAACTGAACAACACAATTCAGAATTTGACATAATTTATTACCCATATTTATTAGTTTCCTATTGTTGCTATAACAAGCTACTGCAAAGTTAGCGGCTTCAAACAATACAAATATATTATCTTACAATTATGCGGTCAAAGTTTAAAGTCAGTCTCACTGGACTGAAGTCTGTGTGTCAGCAGGGCTGGTTCCTTCTGCAGGCTTTGCGGGGAGTGTCTTAGTAAGGGTTCTCCAGAGAAACAGTAAAATCATCTTTTAAATGGTTATTATGTGAGGTGAGGGATGTATTAACTAACCTTGTGGTAATCAGTTTACAAAAACTATGTGCCACAAACCATCACTTGTACACAATGCAATATACAGATATTGAATTATGGAATTATACATTTGAAACTTATGTAACCTTATTAACTGATGTAACTCCAATAAGTTTAATTTAAAAAGATTTAAAAAATTAAAAAATCAAAACAAATGAACAAACAAAACAAAAACAGGCTCGTAGAAATAAGGAATAAATATATGGTTGCCACAGGGAAGATGGGTGGAAAAGGTGAAACAGAATATAGAAAACTAGAGGCCCAATGCACAAAATTTGTGCAAGGGTAAGCCTTCTTTCCCTTGGCTGCCAGCAATGGCTTCCTTCCAGCCACCGGCAGGCACCCGGGACTCAGGCTTCCCTCACAGTTCCGGCTTCTGCTGGAAAGTCGTCCTGTCTAATCAGCATATTATACTTTTATTATTATAGATAATATTGTGATAACTTCACGTGGCGGCAGATGGTGATGAGACTTAGTGTGGTGAGCACACTGTAAGCTATATAAATGTCAAATCCCAATATTGTACACCTGAAACTAATATAATACTGTATGCCAACTCCACTTTAATAAAAACAATCAAACACTAAAGAGTATTTTGTAAATGTCATAGTTCACTGTGCATTGACCATGATGTTCTTAATGTTCCCCCGGGCTTAACTAAACTTTAAACAGGCTTTTTCCTCACAATAGGCCCGATTTCCTTTTTGTGGGGCATTTACTTTAGAAAACGTGCAATTGTAAACTTTTTTCACTGCCCCTTCGAGATATGAATCTTCTATAACCAAAGGATGTTTTTCTCAAGGACCTGGGAGCCATCCCTTTGAAATGTAACCATCAAGAAGGCACCCGTTTCTCCCGGACTTTTTGATAGTTGGAGACTTAACTTAGATAAGCACCAATTAGCACACTCAGATAGCCTAATGACATCCACACTCTGCCCTGTAATGTCCTCTAGTATTTTTCCAGTAGCTCATCTCAGCCTTTAAAATCCTGCCACCATTTGTTTCAGTGGAGCGGAGTTCAATCTCTCTCTTCCCTATTGCAATAGTTCTGAATATTTTCTCTGGTGCGATTTTTCCTTTATTTTACAGCAAATGCTGTTTCTCCCTAATTTTATGTGAAATAAGTTCAGATATTGCAGCTATACAAAGGACCACAATCAAGATTAAACCAAACATATCGGAGGAACGCAGTAATTTTTTTAGAAGGAAATTACACAGACTTTATTATTAAAGTCTGTTCTTAGAAAATCCAGTTAAGGTTTGCACAATCAGAGCTATGAAGCTATGAAGCAGAGATCTATATCCTGGTGCAAATTGCATGAGGTGGGCCCAAAGCAGCTTTTGACACTCAGAAGAGTCCAGCTGGCGTGGCTCAGTGGTTGAGTGTTGACCTATGAACAAGGAGGCTACGGTTTGATAACCAGTCAGGATACATGCCCAGGTTGTAGGCTCCATCCCCAGTGTGTTGTATGCAGGAGGCAGCCGATCAATGATCTCTCTCTCTCTCTCTCTCTCTCTCTCTCTCTCTCTCCCTTACTCTCTGAAATCAATAAAAATATATATTTTTAAAGACAGAAGGGGAAGCCACCTGTTTAACTATTACCCTAATTCACTACCTGAGAAGGAAATATAAATTGTTCAAAACATATGATATATTCTTTATAAGCTGTTGAACATACTAGTATATGTGTATATTAAATTGTTTGCAATTTTAATTCTAGATTTTGGCCTCAATCATTCTCAGGAAAATTTATTTTCATTTTGCTTTATTTTGGTTATCTTGCTCAATTTCTTATAACCTTTCTAGATATTATTGTAGGCACATGATTGATAATTAAAGGTAAAATTATAAATTCAGAATAGTGTTGCCCTCCTTCACTTCCCTCCACACATGAGATATCTTTGTGTCATATATGTATTCAGAGAGGAAGGGAGAAGGAGAAAGAGAGAGAAACATCAATGATGAGAGAAATCATTGATCAGCTTCCTCCTGCACGCCCCCCACTGGATATGGAATATGAAACCCAGGCATGTACCCTTCACTAGAATTGAACCTGGGACCCTTCAGTTCATAGGCTGATGCTCTATCCACTGAGCCAAACCAGCTAGAGCTCCACCATATATTTTACCTTTAGTGCAATACAAATGTGGAGTCTCACAGCTTAGCACTGTGCACTAGAACTTTCTGTAATGATGGAAATGTTCCAATAAAGTAACATAGCCACATTTGGTTAATGAGCACTCAAAATCTGACTAGTGTGACCAAGGAACTTAAAATTTAACTTTGTTCAATAATGAGTTTAACTTAAATTTAAATAATTATATGTTGCTAATGGCTACCATAGTGGGCAGTGCGCTAGTTTTTCTCAATCATAAATCTATCTCATTGCCAATTGGTAGATCTTGCTAGGAGGTTAACATACAAAGCTTTTTACAATATTTTCATAGTAGAAAATAAGATCCATGCCTACCTAGGTTATTTTCTCAATCTTGGTACTACAGACAGTTTAAGTCAGATAATTATGTGGTGTGTATGGCGGTGGGGGGATGGTGGAGGAATGTCGGGGGGGCAGGTATCCTGTGTATAGAAGATATTTAGCAATAGCCCTGGCCTCTACCTTCCAGATGACAGAAACACCTCTGGTCTGGTTATGACAACTGAAAATGTCTTCAGACATTGCCTGATGTCATCTGGGACTTTAAAGGAGCATCCACACAAGCACTACCTTTAATCCTAATTATTTGTGATGGAATTCTTGCCACTTCTTCAGGCAATCTGCCTCCAAGACTACCTGGCTCAGTTAAGGAGGTTCATAAACATACCTCCTGTGATGGATATCTGAAGATATTACTGTGAAGTAGGCAGACAGAAAATAGTATAGGAAAAAAAGGAAGAGAAGAACTTCTTTCATTAAAACCCCAAAATATTAATTTTTATATTAAACTAGTGCCCTGGCCTGCACCTCTCCATTCTGGGACCCCTTGGGGGATGTCCAACTGCTGGTTTAGGCCCAATCCCTCAGGCCATACCTCTCACAATCCGAGATCGCTGGCTCTGAACCGCTCACCTGCCTGCCTGCTTGATCACCTCTAACTACCCTCCCACTGTCCTTCTTGTCCCCAACTGCCCCCCTTGCCAGCCTGCTAGCCCCCAACTGCCCCCTCCGCTAGCCTGCTCACCCACAACCACCCACACCCCCGCCAGGCCAGCCTGATCAGGCTCAACTGCCCTCCCCTACTGGCCTTATTGCCCCTAACCGCAACCATGGCTTTGTCTGGAAGAAAATCTGGAAGGTCTCCCAGAAGGTCTCCTGGTCTAATTAGCATATTATCCTTTTATTAGTAGAGATACTTCGTGTCCCTACACTTTTAACTTTGCAAAATGACCTCATCTATATTTCCTAGTATGTTTGATTGCTTGGAATTATCACCCATTTAAAGAGTTACTAACTTTATATTATTTTGGCACATTTAATTTAAGAAGTATTTAAATAGCATTCTAAATCTCACCCCTGTGAGACAAGAATAGAAATAAAATTCTGTTCTAAATCTGTCAAGGGTCAGAGTCATCCTTCCGACCTCAAATGAAAGCAGATCAGCTCAGTACAGGGGAAGAAAGGTTGTGTATGGCAACAACGAGGGGAGGGGAGGAGGGCATCCATATCTATTTTGGAAGCAACAGTCAAATACAAACAGTCAGAAGCTACGGGTACTAGTTTCCGGTCTGGCATATTCAAACTATATGACCTTCAGCATTTATACTCCTTCATCTCTGAATGTTCTCCTTTAATTGCACAAGGGCAGACCCTATCCAGGTACTTTATCTTTTATTTCACACTGAGGAAAAAAATGAAATGAGGGTTTGGTTTGTAGCAGTATTATAAAAACAACTAGAAAAGTATCTCCTACTAAGCTTACCAATGCGGTCTGGGCAGCAATAACTGGTAGTTATATTCATAACGAAGGTCTACAACAATATCATAATTACCTATGATTTCCAGAATGCATACTACATATTCACTTTCAATAAGATATTTATCACTTATATGAAATTTTCTACCCTGGACTGCCAAAAAAGAATTGATTGCACAGGTTATCATATATCAATGTGCTACTATTTTGTTTGATTTTTAAGCTACGGTAATTTTTAAAATTTTTCAATTGCATTTTTACATTCACTGTTTTTGTGTATCAGTTTCAGGTGTACAGCATAGTAGTTAGGCAATCGTATACTGTACGAAGTGTTCCCCCAATAGTTTTAGGACCCATCTGGCACCATACACAGTTATAATGACTACATTTCCTATGCTGTACTTTATATCCCCATGACAATCTGAAACCACCAATCTGTACTTCTCAATCCCTTCACATTTTTCATTCAATCCCCCAACTACCCTCTCCTCTGAAAATGGCAAGATTTTATTCTCTTAAATTTTTTTTAATGTTAGAGAGAGGCAGGGAGGGAGGGCAAGGAGAGAGAGAGAGAGAGAGAGAGAGAGAGAGAGAGAGAGAGAGAGAGAGATCATTTGAGATTGCCTCTTGCATGTGCCACAACTGGGCATCAATCCTGCAACTTGGGAAGATTTAAAACCTATCCTCCACAAACTGTCCCCAAAAATTGCAGAAGAGTCGATACTTCTTAATACATTTTATGACATCAATATAACCCTGATACCAAAACCTGGCAAAAATAACACACACAAAAATAAAGATACAGGCCAATATCAAATAAATACAGATGCAAAAATCCTAAACAAAATACTAGAAAATTGAATACAACAGTACATTAAAAAAATAATACATCATGATTAAGTGGGATTCATTCCAGGGGCACAAGGATGGTTCAACATATGCAAATTAATCAATGTACTATACCACATTAACAAAAGATCCTGTATTATCAATAAATGCAGAAAAAGCATTTGATTAGATGCAATATCCATTTATGATGAAAGCACCAATAAAATAAGACTAGAATAAAAGTACCTTAACTTAATAAAGGCATCTATGATAAAGCCTCAGCTAATATACTTAATGGTGAAAAACTGAAAGCTTTTCCTCTAAGATCAGGAACAAGACAAGGACATCCACTCTCACCACTCTTATTCAACATAGTGCTGGAAGTCCTAACCAGAGCAATAAGGCAAGAGAGAAAAATAAAAAGCATCCCAAAAGGGAATGAAGAAATAACCTATCACTTTTTGCAGATGACATGATTCTATATATATGGAAACCCTAAAGGCTCCAGTAAAAAATGATTAGAAACAAATACAGTAAAATTTCAGGATACAGAATCAATGTATAAAAGTTTATTGCCTTTCTGTATATTAACAACAAAACATCAGAAAAAGAAATGGAAAAAAATCCATTTTGCAATTGTGACCAAAAGAATAAAATAACTGGGAATAAACTTAACAAAGAATGTGAAAGACCTATATCTTGAAAATTACAAAGCATTATTTAAAAGAGATTGGAAAAGATACAACAAAATGGAAAAATATTTTGTGCTCATGGATTGCAAGAAGCAACATAGTTCAAATGGCCATATTACCCAAAGCAGTATACAGATTTAATGCAATCCCCATCAAGATCCCAATGTCATTTTTCAAGGAAATGAAGGTAACATGTACCTGACTTCAAATTATACTACAGAGCTATGATAATCAAAACAGTGTGGTATCAGCAGAGGATCAGACACACAGATCAATGGAACAGAATGGGAACCCAGCTATAAAACCACATGTAAATTGATAGATAATTTTTGAAAAAGGAACCAAAAGCACACAATGGAGTTAAGATCGTCTCTTCAATAAACGGTGATGGGAAAACTGGAAAGTGGCATGCAAACAAATGAAACTGGGTTATAGTTTGTCCCCATGCACAAAAATTAATTCAAAATGGATCAAAGCCCTAAATATAAAATATGCAACAATAAGTTACATATAAGAAAATATAGGTACCAAACTTATGGACCTTGGCCATAGAGGACATTTTGTGAACTTGACCCCAAAGACAAGGGAAGTAAAGGCAAACGTAAATGAATGGGACTATATCAAACTAAAAAGCTTCTGCACAATGAGAGAAACCGACAACAAAACAAAGAGGCAGCCAACCAGATGGGAGATGGTAGGTGCAAACAGCAGTTCTGATGAAGGTTTAATTTCCAAAACATATAAAGAAAAGAACTCATAAAACTCAACAAACAAATAACCCAATCAAAAAGTGGGCAGAGGTCTTGAAAATACACCACCTCTCCCAAGAAGACATACGAACAACTGATAGAGGTATGAGAAGATGTTCAACCTCATTGGCAATTAGGGGAAACAATCAAAACTACAATGAGACACCACCTCACACCTGTCAGAGTGGCCATTATCAACAAGATGAGCAATAATAAGTGATGGAGAGGTTGTGGAAAAATGGAACCCTCATTCACTGCTGATGGGAATGTAGTCGGGTACAACCACTATGGAAAGCTGTCTGGTGATTCCTCAAAAAAAATTGAGAATAGAGCTACCATTTGACCCAGCAATTCCTCTCCTGGGTAGATACCCAAAAACATTGGAATCATGTATTCTCAAAAATCGATGTGCCCATATGTTCACTGCAGCATTATTCATGGTGGCCAAGGCATGGAGACAACCGGTGTCCTGCAATAGAGGACTGGATAAAGAAGATGTGGTACATACACAACGGTATAGTACTCAGCCATTAGAAATGATGAAATACTGCCACTTGCAACAACGTGAATGAACCTGAGATAATTTTATGCTGTTTCATTTAGAATAATAAGTGAAGTAGCAGTAGTCAAACAGCATAAAATTACTCTAAGTGAAATAAGTCAGTCAGAAACAGCCAAGAACCATATGATTTCACTCATATTTGGGATATGAAACTGAAACTCATGAACACAAACAGCAATGTAGTGGTTGCCAGAGGGAAGGGGGTAGGGTAGAGGGGTCTCTGGTGCCAGAGATTTGACTTTGGGTAGTGAACACATGGTACAATATACAGAGCTCATAACATAGAAACCCACACCTGAAACCTTTATGTTCATGTTGACCAATGTCACCTTAATAAATTGAATTTTAAAAAAATTGATATTAAATTTAGAAGAGAAAAATAATGTACAATTTAAAAATATACCTTTCTTATCAACAAAAAAATAAATAAAAGTTGACTGGAATATATAACAGAGGAATAAATGTATCACAATAAATAAGAAGGAATATTGAAAGGAGAGAGATAATAAATGGTGACAATATGGTCCTATAATTAGAAAATCCAAGTGAACCAAGGCACAAACTATTCAAATGAATAAGAGACTCTAAAAGCTATTGTATAGAAGATTATCATGCCAAAAGCAAGAGCCTAGCTACACAAAAACAGTAACTAATTAAGATAATTAATAGAAAATATTCCCCTCAGAAGCAGCAGCAATGTCCAAAATTTACATGAAAAAAAACCTGAGAAAAAAATACATTATCTTTTTGGAGGTAACTATTAAAATGTCCTGATAGGCCAAAACCGGTTTGGCTGAGTGGATAGAGCATCGGCCTGCGGACTGAAAGGGCATGTATCTTGGTTGTGGCCACATCTCCAGTGTGGCGCCTGCAGGAGACAGCTGGTCAATATCTCTCTCTCATCGATGTTTCTGGCTCTCTGTCCCTCTCCCTTCCTCTCTGTAAAAAATCAGTAAAATATATTTTAAAAATAAAATAAAATAAAAATAAAAACGTCCTGATAGATTTAAGGAAAGAAGTCACAAATAAATACTAGTCCACTATTTTTATTCACTAGGAAAAGAATAGTGTCAAGATATCAATTCTCTTTATTTACAGATTTTCTACCTGCCTGGACTGAAATTTGTCCCCCCTCTCCCTCCTTTCCATATATTGATCCTTAATCCCCAATGTGACAGTATTTGGAGCTAGGTCTTTAAGGAGGTGATTAAGATTAAATGAGGTCATAATGGTGGGGCCCTAATTCAATAGGGTTAGTGTCCCTATAAGAAGACAAAGACACCAGAGGTCACTCTCTGTGTGTGCACTTATGAACAGGAGACCATGTGAGAACAGTGCAAGAAGATGGCTATGTGCAAAGCCAAAAAAAGAGCTCTTAACAGAACGTGTATCTGCCAGCACCTTGTTCTGGGAATACCAGCCTCTAGAACTGTGAAGAAAAACACATTCTCTTAAGATACTCCAACTGTGGTATTTTGTTATTCCTTTGCCTCCACATGTAGCTTTGAAGATGGCTACCTGACTTGGGCTGCTGTTTCGGGAAATCAACCCTCACAAACTGTAAAGGGGAAATGAAAGAATAATGTCACCCAGAGCAAAACAGCATAAACGAGACGCCAAAGGAGAGGCTGTCGTGCAGTAGTGGACATACCCTGGCGTTGAGTCAGATCTGGAGCCTGCCAGAGAGATGATGACAGGGTTTGTGGGAGGATAGATTTTAAAGTTCAGCTTTTTCCAGCATGCCCTAGGCTATGGTAGGCAAACTGCAGCTCATGAGCCACACGCAGCTCTTTGGCCCCTTGAGTGTGGCTCTTCCACAAAATACCACGGCCTGGGCCAGTCTGTTTTAAAGAAGTGGCGTTAGAAGAAGTTTGTTTTAAAAATGTGGCTCTCAAAAGAAATTTCAATCATTGTAACTTGATATTTGGCTCTGTTGAGTAAGGAGCTGCCGACCACTGCTAGGGCAGTGAATTTCTCCTGCTTCACTGAAGGAACCCAGCGCAGCTCCTCAGAGCCTGCATGCCAGGACCACGGGCCACTATCAGGATGGCACCAACGTTTGGGGTTGTTTGAAACAGTGTAAGTGCAGAAGCTGTGCAATAACCACCTGATACCTCTTTAGTGGGCAGGCACAGGCCTTTAAAAAATTAATATTGTTCTCAAATATAAGGAATGCAAAGAATGTATCACAAACACGGATATGCTTTTTTTTCATGAAAAATGCACACACACACAAACACACACACATACACATACACACACAAACACACACACATACACACACACACACACACACACACACACACACACACACACACACTTACTAGAGATATATTTCTTACTATGAATGAGGATCAAAACTAAAAGTCTCCACACCGGATGGAGCATTGTTAGATGTCAAATTATCTGAGTCTCCGAAAATCATATACCACAGCCTCTTTCTTTTAAAAAAGAGATAATCTCTCACTTGGGCATAGTATTTTCCTGGTCCCTTCATGCTGTCCCAAAGGGTAAGATATCCCTCTTTTTTTTTCTTTTTACAGCTGCATAGTATTCCACAGTGGAAATGTACCACAGCTTTTTGACCCACTCCTCTGCTGACGGGCCCTTGAGCTGTTTCCACATCTTAGCTGTGGTAAATAATGCCGCTCACTCCGAGACAAACATCACATGATCTCTTTTGTTTGTGGACTCGAATGGCGAACAAAACAAGACCCGAAGGAGGGAGGCATGGAACAGAATGACATACCTAAGATGGAGGGTTGGAGGGACAAGAAGAGAGAAACCAAAGTACTTCTATGCTTTTATGCATGGCCCGTGGACACTGGCCGTAGGGTAGTGAAGATCTGGGGTGGCGGGGAGCGGGTTGGGCCTGGGAGGAGGGGGAGGGGGTGCGAGATACCTGTAATGTTACCAACAATTAGCAATTTAAAAACATATGAAGGGAGATCTTTTAGCCTAGAAGATTCTTAAAGGCTGTTTGGCCGGCAGACAAATGCTGCGATGGCTCAGGGTGTTTTCCTCACAGCCCACCACCCACCCTAGGACCCCGTCTTGCACTGAGACTTCCCCTTCTCACATGTGATCGGGGGTCTTGCGTGTTTTCTGCGGACGGTCTGTAGGAGGGAAGCGGCTCCGTTTCAGAGTTTGCTATTTCCCAGGGAGCAGCCGAGAGGACAACCACCTCCCTCCCCCCAGCGCAGGACTAACAGGCCAGGCCGCCCGGAACAGCAGGCCGCGCAGAGCCCCAGGCAAGCCCTCATTCCTCGTCAGCCCGGACGGAGCCGCCGGCACGAGGCGCTGGCCGGCTGCCAAGGCCGGGGACTCAGATCTCTGAGGCCTGCGGGCCTGAGACCCGCAGAAAATGGACTCCCG